>JAREIK010013399.1:0-20668 GCA_029783825.1 Sapria himalayana
TCACATGTAGGAATGACATACTATAATTATAAGTTAGAAAAAAATAATAATAACTAATGAATTGAGGGAATATTATGACATGGAAAAGTAGTGTCCATGACATCCGATATCAGGAATAGCCATGACGATGGATCTTTTGTATGTCTCACCATTCACTATGTAGATTCTATATAGATACTAATAAAAAGATATTAGGACCCTTAGAGATTCTTCATCCTCATTATGGTCCGACCATATTTGAGTGCATGATAAGAATCCTTAGATAATATAATATTCAAAAAATAAAATATAATATCACATTTGATAATGTATTTAACAATGGAGTAGGGATTAACATATTTTTTAGGACCATTAAAGATGAGCCATTCAAAGATATTTATCATGTAAGATTCATGTGTTACATCATCAACCAGATAGTACTAGTGGAAATTAAGGTTGTTTTTTGGATTTAAAAAATGCATAACTCACTAAAATATCTTAGGATGGCTAGCAGAAAACAAGAATTTGATAGTCTCTGTTTGTCTGTGGGTATAAAGAAGAAGAAATTCCAAATGGATGTGAGACACAATTGGAATTACACATACCTAATATTGGAGTCATGTGTTGGATACAAACACATGATATCTGATTATGTTAATAGTAAGAGTGACGAACTTATTATTGATGATGAAGACTAGAATACAAAATTTTATTTATGAAATTCCCGGATATTTTTTTTAACACGGTGAACATGTGTTCATCAGTTTATACTCCCACCACTTGCATTGCACTCAGGTGCATATGCATAATTAGTGTCATATTTAGAAAGTTTAGAGATGACTCAAGATTTAGGGACATGATTGTTGACATTTAAACCAAGTAATTAAAAGTACTTGTCAACCATTTCACCTCTTTATTATTTTAATGCATGTATTGACCCTAGGGTTAAGGTGGAAGGGGTGGAGAACTTTTTTTCATACTTATCCTCATGCATAAACTCGGAACACCAACCCGAAGGGTTTATGATAAGTTGACTGAGTTATTTACATACTACAACACTAGGTGTGGTAGTAGTTATAGCTAGCATCTTAGTATGGACCTGGATACTATATTCGAAGATGATAAATTCTTCATTCATTAGCAATGGGGAAATGTTGAGTTAGAGCATTGAATAGGAGTGAGTTGTCTTAGTACTTAGATATTAATTACTGCTCAATCATATCACATAACAATAATAAGAACCTTGATATATTATGATGGTGTAAATCATATGTTTCCACCTATCCCATCCTATCTAAGATGACATGAGATCTACCGACTCCTCTAGTATTGAGTATATCAACTGAGTCTACTTTTTTTGTTGCAATATATGTGATTATAGATAGGAGATCAAGTTTTTATCTAGATATCATTGATGCACTACTATTTATAAAGGGTGGATTCAAAGTTGAGCATTCATGATAGTGCTAGAACAAGAGTGGAGGAGTTACTAGCAGATGATGACTCATGAAACTATTAAGAGGTTGAGCTCACCGCTAATGATACCATGAGATACTTACCCGATAATGATCAGTTATATACTTATACTGATTGACATTGAGATTGAAGATTGAGCTTGCATGATTTTGATTGACGATATTTATTTTATATTATTGTTGTGACATTATGTTATTTTATTTTTCGAACGATGATCATTGATGGATGTATTTTTTTAATATTTTTGATTATTAAACTTTATCATTTGTATTAATAAATTTATTTTTTTATGATTTATGTGAAATAATAAATAATGTAATGTTGTAGTCACAAATCATAGGGGTCAAAGCACAAAGGGTAGCTTGATATTTGAAATTTATAAAAAAAATTAAATTATTAAACATATAATCTATAATTAAGCAACCATATCCAATGGGGGGGGGGTGAGTCGAGTCTCGAGTGTGAGCAGTTCTTGGAGTCAGGAATCCTAGCTAAGCTAGGATATTCGAGCTCGAATAGGCCTAACTTTGGCTAGATGGGCTATGTTGGGCCATCCATTATCTAGCCATGTCGTGCCAAGCACGACATGTCTATCATACCAAATTCATGCCTGGCATAGCAAGGTGGCCCTACCATATCAGGTCATGCCAGCACGTCCCATTTGACACCTTTAGGTGTACAAGTATTTATATTATAATTTCAGAGAATTACTAGTAAAATTTATCATTTAAAATCTTTGAATGCAACATAAGTACTTTCAAGGTGATTCATAATCTCAGTACTATTCTAGCCCAAACACATTTAACTTTAGAGTTCTAAAAAAATTTAATAGATTAGTATTTGTATGATCACAATTCATAAAGTGATCTAATGTACTATTCTCAGCCAAAATACTTTTAAATTATCACTCTTAATGAAATTGGGTATACTATTATTTATATTACCATTTTTGATATTTAATAGTTAATTTTATTATTTAAGACATTTGAATTCCACATGAGAACATTCAAGGTGATCCATCATATTTGAACTATTCCAATTGAAACAAATTTAACTTCATAGTTTTAATGAGAGCTAGTTTATTAATGATTGTATGATCACATGTCCTAATGAGATTTGATATACTATTTTCCATTAAAATACTTTTAACTTATTACTTTTAATGAAAAATGGTGTATTAGTATTTTATTATGATTTCGGATAATTTATAGAAAATTTAACTTCAGAGTTCTATAAAGATCAAGTGTATTAATATTAGAATGGTCGTACCCCCTAAATGAGATCTGATGTACTATTTTCATCCAAAATACTTATAACTTATCACTTTTAATGAAATTTGGTGTATTAAAATTATATTATCATTTTAGACAATTAACAGAAAATTTTATTATTTAAAATAATTCAACACAACACAAGACCATCCATGATCCTTCATCTTAGTACTATTCCCACCCAAATACATTTAATTATAAAGTTCTAATAAGATCTAGTACATTATTATTGGCATGGTCTCATACCCCAAAAAAATATGATAAAATATTCTCAGACAAAACAAATTTAACATATCACTTTTAATAAAATTTTATATACTAGTATTTATATTATCATTTTAGATAATTAATAACACATTTTATCATTTAAGATATTTGAATAAAATACCAGAACTTCTGAGGGGATCAACCACCTTAGGACTATTCCTGCTCAAATACATTTAACTTCAGAAGTTTAATGAGATCTAGTGTATTAGTATAGTATGGTGCATCCACTACTAATATCTAGTGTATAATTTTCATCCAAAACAATTTTAAAAATTATCATTTTTTATGAAATTTAGGATACTAGTATTTATATAATATTTTTTGATAAATAATAACAAATTTAACTTCAAAGTTCTAATAAGATCTAGTGTATTAGTATTGGTATGAATGCATCTCCTAATGAGATATGGTGTAATATTTTCAAACAAGACAATTTTAACTTATCATTTTTAATGAAATTCAGTGTATTGGTTTTTATTTTATCATTTTAGACAATTAATAGCAAATTTAATTTTAGAGTTCTAATGATATCTAGTATATTAGTGTTAGTATTGTCGCATCTCCTAATAAGATTTGTGTACTGTTTTCATCCAAAATACTTTTAACTTATCACTTTTAATGAAATTCGGTGTACAATTATTTATATTATCATTTAGACAATTAATAGTAAATTTTTTCATTTAAAATATTAGAACGCAACATTAGAAATTTCAAATTTTATTCCCTCCCAAACACATTTAACTTTAGCATTCTAATAAGATCTAATGTATTTATATTGTAACTTTAAAATTATAACTTTTAATTTATAAATTATTAAGAGATGTGGTGTACTATTGTCATCTAAAATACTTTTAAATTATAACTTTTACTAAAATTTGATATACTAGTATATATTATCATTTCAAATAATTAATAGTATATTTTATCATTTAATATAATTGAATGGAACATGAGAACTTCCAAGGTGATCCATCATTTTAGTACTATTTTTGATCTAGCACATTAAACTTCAAATTTCTATTAAGATATAGTATTAGTGTCGGTATTGTCACATCCAATAATGAGATCTAGTGTAATATTCAACCAAAACACTTTTAACATATCACTTTTATTTAAATTTGATGTACTAGTATTTTATTATCATTTTAGACAATTAATAGCAAATATTATCATTTGAAATTTTGGAATGCAACACGAGAACATCCATGGTGATCCATCATCTTATTACTATTCCCGCCAAAAATATTTTACTTTAGAATTCTAATAATATTTAGTGTATTAGTGTTAGTTTGATCACATCCCTTAAAAAAATATGATGTACTCTTCTCATCCAAAATATTTTAAATTATCACTTTTAATAAAATTTGGTGTACTAGTAATTATATTATTTTATGATACAATTAATAACATTATTCTTTATTTAAAATGTTTGAATGCACAACGAGAACTTCCAAGATGATTCATTATTTTAGTACTATTCCCACCCAAATATTTAACTTCAAAATTCTAATGAGATCTAGTTAGAGGCATCGAATGAGTAATGTCATGCTGGCACAACCCGACATGGCTTGATTATGGTCGAACCAGCATGACTCATCCGACCCTAGTTTAGGCAGATACAGGTTGGGCCATGCTTTGCCACGCAAGACTGTTCAGGGCCATATGGCCATGATGTGCCATATTGGGTTGGGCTGGGTCATGCCTAGAGGTTGTCAGCTTTGGTCAACAAATCACTAGTTTTGGTTTAATGATATATATATTTTTTATAAATTTTAAATTTTAAGTTACCCATTATTCGTAACAACATTACATTATTATGTATTTCACATAAATCACAAAAAAAAAATTATTAACAAATATGACAACATTTGATAATCAAAAATATCAAAAATATATATTCATCAATTTTTAATCATCATCAAATCCAATCCAAATAAAATAACATAATGTCACAACAATATAAAATAATAATCATCAATCATAATCATGTGATATGACCAAAGCTCAACCCTAATACCTATCATTGTAAGAATGTGATTGATCATAATCGTGAAAGTGTCTGATGGTTTCACTAGTAGTTGTCTTAACATTTTGAAAATCCCATGAGTCATCATCTACCAGTAAATCCTCTACTCTTGTTCAAGCATGATCTTGGATGCCCAACCAAGAATCCTCTCAATCCTTTATGCATTCTTGAACATCAATGATATCTAACTATAGTCTTAATCACATATCCGAAATGGCATTGACTGTAATAAAAAAATAGACTCCATCACTATGCTCGATACCAAAGGAGTTAGTAGATCTCGTGTCATTTTTGATAGTATGGAATTGGTGGACCCATATAATTTCCACCATTATAAAATATCAAGGTTCTTGTTATCATTATATGATAGGAATGAGCAGCAATCATTATGACAGTATCTAAGTAATAAGATAGCTCACTCCTATTTGATGGTCTTCTCCGTCGTTTCCTCCTCACTAACTAAATGAAGTCATCATCTTTGAATATGGTGTTTGTGTCTATACTCAGAGATTGGTTATAACTTCTACCATATACAGTGTTATAATATGTAAATAAATTAGTCAACTTTTTTATGAATAAACTTTCCAGGGTGGTGTTCCTGGTTCATGCTTGTGGATATGCATGTCAAAATGTTCTCTACCCCTTCTACCTTATCGCTTGGATCCTTATAGGCAGCTACACAATAAAAAGATGAAAAGGTGGACAAATACTTTAAGTACTTGTTTTCCATTTCAACATATATGTCACTACATGTTAGGTCATCTCTAAACTTATTAAACATGCCACTAATATTACACGTGCACCTAAGGTAAATGCAAGTGGTGAGAGTGTAAACTAACGAACACATACTTATCATGTATTCAGATATATGTCACTACATGTTAGGTCATCTCTAAACTTATTAAACATGCCACTAATATTACACGAACACCTAAGGTAAATGCAAGTGGTTATAACAAATCTTCTAGAATATCATAAATGGAATTCTTGTATCACAATCTCTATCATCAATAATAAGTTTGTCACTCTTACTATTGATATATTCAGATATCTATCAAACACATGACTCCAACATGAGGTAAGTGTAATTTCAATAGTGTCTCACATTTATTTGGAATTTCTTTTTATTTAGACCCGCAAATAAATAAAAACTATTAGACTCTTATTATCTGCTAGATGTCTGAAGATATTTTAGTGAGTTATGTATTTTTTCTAAAGTGGGAAAAATAACCTTAATTCTTGCTTATACTGATAGGTTGATGATGTGATAAATACATTTAACATAAAAAATCTCTCCTAATGATCATCTCTAATGGTCCTAAAGAACTTGTTAAAGACTACTTCATTGTTAGATGCATTATAAAATGTGATGATAAATATTTTATTTCAAATATTATTAATCTTTAAACATTCTCAACATGCACTCATTTATGGCATGGTCATCATGAGGTTGGAAAATCTATGAAAATTCTTAAAATCTTTTTATTAAGTGTCCATTTAGAATCTACATATTGGGTGGTTGGGCATGCAAAAGATGCATATTCATGACTAGTCCAAATATCAGACGACACAGACAACAAGTCACAATATTTCCTAAATTCATTAGTTATTATATGTTTTTTAACAAAATTATATTTTAGAATGTAGTTCATAAATGTGGTCCTAGGAATCCTATGATATGTAGGCTAAAAATAGATTTGCATGATATTGACTATTCTTAGATCCTTAAAAATTTAATCGAAAGACGCATTGTGAAGATCAGTTTAGTCATGCATTCCCTCTCTAACTTATTGTGTTTTATGAACGGGATCAACATAGAAGCTGGACTAGATCCAGCATCAAAGACCCCACCGCTCAATTAGATTTTCCTAGGATCTAATGCACCATATTTTTTTGGTGCAATGATCAGAATGCCTCTTTAGGTATCCAGTCCCACACACACTCATACATGTATATATTTTTTACAATATATGCATTGTGTTGATTCCTCATCGACATACCTAGCATTTTTATTTTATATTATATTAAAGAAAGTTCAAACTATAAATATTCTTCTAGTTTTTTATTTTTTAGATTTTTAAGTTTGGGTCAAGGTCATGGAATATAACATGGTTTTGGCCTCGAACATTTTCTTGGGTTTTTAATATTAATATTATATATGTCTATTAATATTAAGTTTGTTATCATTAAATTCATAATTTCTCATTTCTAATTTTTTTAGTTTATGAATTATATTCTAATTTCTAAATTAAAAAGTAATTAATATAAAAAAAATTAAAACTAAATAAAAATTAATAAACAATACTTGAGTAGCGTTAGGTTTATGGAGAGGAGAAGAAAAGCCACACCCCACACCCAAATTTTTTGCTCTCTACGCCCATGGTCCACTTTCTTTAAGCTTTACAAAAAAAAATTCTAATTCTGGAATTATAAATTTTAGCTTTAGAGAGAGAAAATTGATACCTAGAGAAGAAACAAGAAAAGAGAGAGAGAGAGAGAGAGAGAGAGAGAGAGAATGAGAGGGGGGAGAATGAGAGAGGAGTTGAAAGAGGAGAGATTTGAATGAAAAACTCAAATCTCTAATTTCATTTATATTATTTATATATATATATATTAGGGGGGGGGGATGAGAGAGGAGTTAAACGAAGAGAGATTTGAATGAAAAACTCAAATCTCTAATTTTGTATATATATTTTTAAATATATATATATATATATTTAAATTTTTATATTTTTATATATTTAAATAGGGCACAAACCCAAAAGCCATTGAATCTTCCCAGGTTGTTGGAAGTGAATCCAACAGCCTGGATCTTCACATATTTTTATTTTTATTTTTATGTTTATTTTTATTTTTATTTTATTTTTATTTTTATTTTTATTTTATTTTTGTTTTTGTTTACCATTAGTCGTCATTTAGGAATGAAAACTAGAGCTTTGGATTGTCAAGAAGCTTCAGCTCGAGCTAGAGTTGGGGTTCGGCCTAGGTCTTGGCTTGAACTCGATCAGGCTATGGGCCTAGGAGAAAGGGAGGTGCATCCAATTGTAACTAGGTCTTGCCATGTGGATGCACATAGCAAACAACATGGTGGATTAATTATAAAAACTATCCAAGTGTGCTAGGCAGGGTGAGCAAATTTTTATGAATAAAATAATAATTAAAAAAAAATATGTGCGGCATGTTAACCTGCCATTGAACCATGACTACGGGCCAGGCAACGATTTCATGCCTAGCCCAACATGAGGACCGGCTAAGCCAAGCCTAAAAGACAATGATCATTGCCTACGACCGGCATGACCAAGGTACCAGCACAATTTTGGATTATGTCATGTTGGGCTAGACACAATTGAACCGAGATGTGCCATGGGTCGTGTTCAGGCTGCCCAGGCTGCCCAGGCTATATGAGTTCTAATATGTTTAATTATTTAATTATTTCTGTCCAAATATATTTAATTATTGAGTTCTAATAAGATAGAGTATATTGGTGTTGTATGGTGGCACACCCCAGTGAGAGCTGTTGTACAATTTTCAACCAAAACACTTTAAAGTATCACTTTTAATGAAATTAAGTGGACTAATATTTATATTATCATTTCAAACAATTTATCGCTAATTTAACCTTAAAGTTCTAATAAGATCCAGTATATTCGTGTTAGTATGGTCTAATCCCCTAATGAGATGTGGTGTATTAATTTCATCCACAACGCTTTTAACTTATCACTTTTAATGAAATTCGATGTACTAGTATTTCTATTATCATTTTAGACAATTAATAGAAAAAATTGATCTTTTAAAATATTTGAATGCAACATGGGAACTTCCAATGTGATCCATCATCTTAGTACTATTCAAAATAAAACACAATAAATTTGAGTTTTAATGAGATCTAGTATATTAGTATTGGTACAGTCATATCCCCTAAAAAAATTAGCGTACTTTTTTTTATCCAAACCACTTTTAACTTATCACTTTTAATGAAATTCGATATACTAGTATTTATATTATCATTTTCAAGAATGTAAAAAAAAATTATCATTTAAAATATTTGAATGTAATACAAGAATTTCCAAGGTGACCCTTCATTTTACTAATATTTTTGCCAAAACACAATTAACTTAATAATTCTAATGAGACCTAAAGTATTAGAGTTTTTATGGTCACAACTCTTCATGAGATTTGATGTATTATTTTAATACAAAATACTTTTAACTTGTCACTTTTAATGAAATTTAGTGTACTAGTATTTATTTTATCATTTCAGACAATTAACAGCAAATTTTATCATTTAAAATATTAAAATTCAACACAAGAACTTCTTATGTAATTTATCATCTTAGTATTATTTCCATTCAAACACATTTAACTTTAATGTTTTAATTAGATCTAATATATTAACATACATATGTTCACATCCTCTAAAAAGATCTGGCATATTATTCTCATCTAGAATATTTTTAGCTTATTACTTTTAATAATATTCAATGTAGCAGTATTTATATTATAATTTTAGATAATTAATAGAAAAATTTATGATTTAGGATAATTGAATGTGACCCAAGATCTTCCAAGGTGAACTATCAACCTAATATTATTCCCACCCAAATATATTTAACTTTAGAGTTGTAATGAGATCTAGTGTATTATTGTCGATATGGTCGCATCAACTAATGAGATATGGTGTACTATTATTTTCCATAACCTTCTACATTATCACTTTTAATTTGGTATACTTGTAGTATTCCTAGCCAAATACTTTTAACTAAAGCATTGTAACAAAATTTAGTGTGTAATTAGTAATAGTATGGTCACATCTCCTAATGAGATATGGTGTACTATTCTCATCCAAAATATTTTTAGCTTATCAATTTTAAAGAATTTGGTATACTATAATTTATTTTATCATTTGAGAAAATTAATAGCAAATTTTATCATTTAAAATGTATGAATGCAGCACGTGAACATCTAAGTGATCGACCATCTTAGTACTATTCTCGTACAAACACATTTAACTTTAAAATTCTAATGAGATTTTGTTAATTAGTATTGGTATAGTCGCATCCTTTAATGAGATATGGTGTACTATTCTTATTGAAAACACTTTTAACATGTCAGCTTTAATAAATTTTAATGTGCTAGTATTTATAATATCATTTCAAATAATTATTAGCAAATTTTATCATTTAAGATATTTGAATGAAACACGAAAACTTACAAGGTGATCCATCATCTAAGTACTTTACCCACCCAATCATATTTCAATACACGAAAAATCCAAAATAGCTATGGAAAATTCCCTGGCTAAATGAGAATTTTATGTCGCTAAAATAGAATAACGATGAAACACTTCCCGAGCTAAAGTGCTCGTCGTAAAAGACTAACGAGGGAAAAATTCCCTAGCAAAAAATATCTAATGACATAAAATTCCCTAGCTAAATTTATTTTTCCCCTTTATAATTTTGATCATAATTTCGAGCTTCAGAAAATTCCCTAACTAAATTAGCAAGGGAAAAAGCCCTAGCTAATTTAATTCAAAACTATTTTCATTATTTGATTTTTTTACAAAAAATTAATTACATATTTTTATTTTTTTATTAAATTGAATAAAAGCATAAACTATAAACCATTATTTATAATTAACAAAAAATAAAAGCAGTTAATAAATTATTATGATACAATATGTCACATTATTAAAATAAAAACATAACAAAATTTGATTACATCTCTTCGGCATCAATGTATCTAACGACAATGCATAAAGTATAATATATCCATGAAATTGATGTTACTTTCTCTCCTCCAGCTCCTCTAGTCACCATCTTTCTGCTACAACAAAGTTGTCCTAGTCACGTGGCTTCATGTCTAGTGAAATGTTAGTTTCTATTTGAGGTCGTAGAGCATCTTATCTAGCTCATAAAACTCAGATGCAGCAAAATCCACCCCTATGAAAACCTAAGCACAAAAAGCAGAGAAGAATATTCTCGCACAAACTTCTCTGGTGGCCCTGCCTGATTCAACCACACAATTTTTGTTCGAATTACAAGAAAGACTTTACTTTTCCTGTGCAACTTGAATCAGAGAGGAGAACATTCTTCATCACTTGAATCACTGTCAAATATGGATTCTCAAAGGTTCCCAGCTGTCGGTGTTCTAGTTATCCACCATTGTGGTTGTGTCGTCACCTACTTAGAGCTACCTTTAGATGATGAAGCCATTTTTATCTCTTTCTAACTACTTGCTTCCCATCACAATTAAACACTTAGATATCGGTGAAATAATAAGCAAGTTCACATCAAATTTCAAATCAAAAACCTTAGTTTATGGTTAGTTTCGAAATTTGACTATGAAATCCACCTGAAAAAATTAATTCAAAATTCAAACTAAATTAAGATCTACTCAGAATCCAATTCCCAAACAAACATCATAACTGAAATTCCATCTTGTTTATATAATTCAATTTTGAAAGCAAAAACATTACCGAATTGGCATATGATGGCAAGTACACAAATCCAAAATACAAACACGAATTAAAATTCTAATGCTTATAGCTTATTCACCCAAAATGATTGTATCAAGAAATAATGAAAAGTGAACGTTATGAATTATAATAGGAGGCATAGAATAAGGCTACATCATAATACTTAACTAGAAAGGAAGCCAGCAGTGGTGGAGTGAGATGGTGGGAGAGTGCATGTCAGCATGATCATTAAAAAAAGTAATGTGCCCCACCCTTTTTGTGGATTGTCATGCTCATGTCCCTACTGGTCGGTGGTCACAAGGCAAGTGTGAAATAAATGGACCTGGTTTGATCATTGCTGACTCCTGAATGTTCTTCATCTTCTCCTATTGGAATCAAATTTTAAAATTCGACCCTGCTCGACTGAAAGTCCATTGAAACAAAATTAAGTTATTATTAGAATTTTTATAATAACTATCAACTATTATTGAATAATTTATTATTAGTTAACTTTTATTATTATAATATATATATATATATATATATATATATATATATATATATATATATATTATATCATATTTACCTATATAGAAGATAAATTTTAATAAATTATTCATTTTTCAATGTTTTTAATAATTACATATTTAGTAGTAATTAACTAATAATATAATAGTCCAATTGATAAAGGAGAAAGACTGCCCAATTTTAGAGGACATGAGCATGGCATAGCTTATTGCTTAAGAGAGAGCCCAACTCATTTCCGGAGGTACGCTGTTGATAAATCACTTCCATCTCATCAGCAGCACCAGTTGGATCCCACCAATATACCTCTTCGGAAGATAAAAACACACCAGAAACCAAATCCTCATGCTTCGCGAGAGGATTGTGCGGAATAAAAATGAATGGTCTTGAATGAAGAGTCTCCAGAATGGTGTGCTTGGAAGTGGCCATTTCCTCCCCCAAAAATATATATAGCTTAGACATTTGAGACAAGCTGTCACACACATAAATGCAACCAAATAAACATGTTTTGTGTGTGTGTGTGTGTGTGTGTGTGTGTTAGTGAGTGTGTGTGTGTGTGTCATTTATGTGGTTCAGATAGTACTATGAAATTAGATGTAGTAGATTATTATTACCACCTCCGCCAATGTTTTCGAAGATGACACCATCTTCATCACTAGTCTTTTTTTTTTTTTCAAAATAAATGCCAATGTCATGTGGTTCACTCTCAAAGTGTGACTGTGTGTGCCAGGCATGCCTCAATGTGTAAGGCATGCTAATTCATGCTCCAAAAGCTATCAATAGAATAACATATCAATTGATAAAGTAGAGAACATAGCACCTAGCAAAACATAAGCAATATCACAACATTGGGCTCATCAAAAAGTGATGCTAATTCTTCCTCCAAAAACTCCTCAGGTAGAACATCATCCATAAGTTTCTGAAGCCAATGAATTTTATCCTTCCTTGTCTGCCATATTATGGCATTGCATTCTCTCTCATGCTTGCACTACTGTACCAGACGATTGAGCTGTATTATCTCGGAATTCTGTTGCATCAATTATCAGTATGTGAGCCGTGAGGGAGAAGTAAGAGAAGATAATGATACCTAGGTTCTCTGTTGAACCGTGTTGGGACCTACTTGAGTCTAGATTGCAATTATCTCGTCATTGATGGTAGTTTATGAATTTATATTTAATGATTAATTATATTATTTCATAAATAAATAAATTTATGGTTAATAGTTTATGAATTTTTTATGCTTATTTTTTGTAATATTATTTATAGATTAATGAAATAAATTTCAGAAATAAAAAAAATGTATTTATTTTTATACAATGGAGAAAAAAAATTAATATTACTAATAACCATGAAAACTATTAATTGGTAATCAAATTTTCAATTTATTTCATTTAATTAAAAAACCATATTATTACATAAAACCAAAAAAAATTGTATAAATGTATGACCATACAAATTTTATAACATCTCATATTTTTTTATAATTTATGGATAAATTTATAATATTTATTAATATATAAAAAATATTAATATGAAATTATAAAAAATATTATATATACATACATACATACATGTGTGTGTGTGTGTGTGTGTAAATATATGATTATAAATTTTAATGAATTAAATATTTTTTTATGAATATAATATGAAATACATATTTCATATTAAAAAAAATGAGCATTCTCTATATTATTTAAATATATTAATAATATTATAAATATTCACATTATATACAATAAAAGATGGTAATATATACAAACCAATTTCAAATTCATTATAATGTATATATAAAATCATTAAAAATTTTAAAAATAAAAATCTTATATCCTAATAATATTAATTTTTTATGACTTCATTTACTTTACTAGTTACGAAATTGAATAGAACATAATAGTAATAAACACAAATTAAATATTAAAATAATATTGCATTCTAATAACATTTAACATTAAGTTAAATTTTTTTAGATCTACTAACTTGTATAAACTATAAAATTCTTATAATTTACTAGACATATTAATATATTTTATTAAATTTCAAATATATTTTAATGGTTAAAAAAATATTTGTAAATTGACATATACCATTAAGTTTATGATATGAAATATATAATTATGTTCCAAATGATGCCTTATGGTGTCTCTAATCATTCTTATAAATAAATTTATTACAACACTATTATTTATAATATTATCATATATGATATTATATACTTTTATTTAGTATTTCATATTCTACAAATATAATTGTTATGTACATGTATATAACAAAATCATCATAAAAATTTAATATCTCATAAAAATCTAATAATTTTTATTAATTTTCAATTAGAATTAATAAAATTGATATTAATACATGTGAAAAATATGTCATTCCAACTAGTATATATATCAAACACCATTAATATCCTACTACTAAATTTTCTAGAATTCTAAATTAGTCTTTATCAAATTTAATTTTTACAATATCATTTTACTTGTCAACTTAGTGATCCTATGAATAATGAATTAGATATATTTTTATATAAAATATATGAATCTATAATATTCAATAAAGTTAAGCTAAAGATTCATAATAATAATCAATCTAATTATATTTTTCTTATAAACTCAATATTATAAATAAAGTGAAAATCACTAATCATAAAGTTAATCTAAATTTTATAATACAATAGCTAAATGAGTTTGCTTAGGATCAATATATCATATTTTTGTATATTATTCAACGTATCTCTTTATGTGTTCAGTCCTATTAATAATTTTGTAATTACATGTTTTTATATTATCTACATTGAGCATACTTTTCTTAGAATTCTCTAAAATTTTTATTTTTAATTATATTAAAATAAGTCGTACTACAAAAATTCATTTATTAAACCTAAAGTTTTTTGGTACATAGGAATACTTAAGATTTGAAGACAAATTAGAAATAGACCTTTGAGCTTGGTTATTATTAGCTAAAATAAAATTATCAATAAAATTAATTTTATTTTATTTTAATTTACTATGATTCATTTTATTAGAAGGAATAAACATATATATATATATAGAGTAGAAAAAAAATATATTAGTATTCCATTATAACTCTCTTATATAAAAGTAAAATAAAAAAAATACATATAATATACTTTACAAAATTAAATTTTTATCACAACATTTTCATTATTTCATTATTCATTGGACACAATCACTGATATATTAGAAATTTATATAAAATTATAATTTACATACTTTATAATATGTAATATTAAAAAAAATATAATAGGAAAAAATAAAAAATAAAATAAAAAAATAAATAAAAAATAAAATAAATAATAAAATAAATAATAAAATAAAATAAAAATAAAATAAATAATAAAATAAAATAAAAAATAAAATAAAAAATAAAATAAAAAATAAAATAAAAAATAAAATAAACAATAAAATAAAAATAAAATGAAAAATAAAATAAAAAATAAAATAAAAAATAAAATAATAAATAATAATAAATAAATAATAAAATAAAAATAAAATACAATAAAAATTAAAATTAAAATTAAAATAAAAATTAAAATAAAAATTAAAATAAAAATTAAAATAAAAATTAAAATTAAAATTAAAATAAAAATTAAAATTAAAATAAAAAAACAATTAAAATAAAAATTAAAATTAAAATACAAAATAAAATAAAATAAAAAATAAAAAAATAAAATAAAAAAATAAATTTTATTTTGACTTTCAATCTTTGAAAATCATAGATAATCATACAAAGAAAAATAAAATATAAAGAAATAAAATATATTTTTTATCTACTTATAAATATTATTGAATTTATAAAATTATTTTTTTAATGTTGGATTTGGACTTGATATAATCTAAACAACTGGTTGTTGATGGTTATGAAATGGCTAGAATAGCCATTGTGCTGAAATTTAATTCATTAATTAATAATCTAAAATGACTATAGGCTGTGACAAGCCAACATTCACATATGATGCATCCATTTGGCACGATCAAACACTCAATCATTTATAAAAAAGAATATAGTGCATGAGATCATATGGTGAACTCAAATTGGGAGTCCAGCTCGACCTAACCCAACTCATTAGTAGTTTTAAAACAAATTTTGCACTTGATATTAGGTTGATAGTTTCAACCTAATCGGTAGCACTCGAGCATGACCTGAGCATGATTTGTCAACCAGGACAAATTTGATTAGCATAGGTTGGTGATTCGAATAGTGTCGTGTTGCATGATATTGCAGCACGAGAGGCTTACCTCCATGATCAGCACAGTCCATGCAAATTGGCCATGCAGCTAGGCTGCTCAACACATTTTGCCACCTCTAATGACAATCTTACCTTAGCATGTGAAAAACTCAGACATTTTGATGACATGGCACCAGATTTTGTCCCTCAAAAGAACACCAGGAAATGAAGTTCCACTAAACTTTTGAGTCAATTCACACCCTATGAGGTGCTACACTACTTTTTTTAATAAAGCCCATGTCAATGCCATAGTCACGATCTCACACAGTTAGGTTTGTGTATTACCAAGTTCAATTAAGTGGCCTTGTTCCTTTGGCTTTCAAATAGGCACTACACTACATTTTCATCCAAGCACAATAGAATTATCTTATCATATTGACACCATGAATCAAATAAGCAAATATTGACATAAATAAAATATAAACTTTATGTAAGAAATAAACAGAACACAATAAATGCTTATTGCTTGCAAAATGTTGCGAGATATATCACCTTCTAGAGCTCTCAATCCCATAGTAGCCTACATGAAAATCAAAATGCACAACATAGTAATTAACAAATCATTTTTTGAACATCATAATTAGATCATCCCGACTTCCAATAAATGACATGCAAAGAAAAACCTGAATTTACCCACCCCAACTCTAACTGAAGTCTTCGGTCGCAATTCCAAGGGCACGAGCGTGTGATTGAGAGGTTCAAGAAGGAAGCAGCAAAGATGAACAAAAAGTCATTCAAATATGCTTGGGTTCTCGACAAGCTCAAGGCTGAGCATGAGCATGAAATCACAATTGATATTGCTCTATGGAAGTTCGAGACCACGAAGCCCTACTGCACTGTTATTAATGCTCCTGGTCACCATGACTTCATTAAGAACATGATTACCGGAACATCACAAGTCGACTATGCCATCCTCATCATAGATTCTACCACTGGTAGATTTGAGGCTGGGATCTCAAAGGATGGTCAGACTAGAGAACATGCTCTTCTGCTATTCACCCTCGGCATCAAGCAGATGATCTGTTGCTGCAACAATGTACACTAGTGTTGATTCAGCTTTGAGTTTTTTTTACGTCATATTCTATACTGGCATTGCGAATCTACTTGTGTGAGTCCAGATGGATGCGATCGTGCCCAAATTTCAAGAGCATGATATATCTGACCGATGGACAATATGAGGCTATGTGATTACATATTGTTGATATTATATCTTTTGTCATTTAATTCAAGTTACTGCAACAAATTAGTATTATCCCATTTATAGTTATAGGTTATTATACATATAGTATATATAGTTAGAAATAGTTAAAATATAGTTATATATATATATTCATACATGTAGTTATATGTAGTTATACATAAATATATACAAAGTTATAAACAAATATATAGATTTACATATATGTATACATATATGTATACATAATTACAAATATAGTTATATTAAATTATATAAAGTTTTATATAGTTATACAAATATTTATATATAGTTATACACATATAGTTAAACATAATATTGTATGTTGTTATACATGTAATTATAAATATTTTTACATGTGGTTATATATATAGTTACACATATAGTTATTCTTATATTTATACATGTAGGTATATATATTTGTTCACTTAATTTTATATATTTATATAGGTATAGATATAGTAAAATACATTTTTATATACAAGTATATAAAATGTATATTAAATATATGTTGTAGATTATATTTTTAAATATAGTAATGTAAAAAGTTTTTATAGTTATACATATAGTAAGATATAATTTTTTATAGTTATTTGTTATTATACATATAATATATATAGTGATAAAAAGTTATATATAGTTAAACATATAGTTATATTTAGATATATATAATACAAGTAGTTATAAGTAGTTATACATAATAATATGAGCTGAGTAGAACCCATTTTTGATTCATTACAAAGAATAACTAAATCAGCCGACATGATAAAGTCTCATCTGAGAAAAATTATAGATGTATAATTTAATATATACCATTATGTTTTGGTTATCATGCTTCTTAACCCTCATTTTCTCTTCATATCAAGACTCATATTTTCTATTCAGTGGAACAATCACATTAGACTTATCATCATAGCAAAATATGTTATAAAAAGTAATTATACGGATATGCATGGAATGACTCCTAAATTATAGGAAAATACATGGATGCACTTTAAAGAGAAATGTAGAGAGTTATTCAATATTTATATGTTCACATTTTCATTTCAAGGTATTATTTTATCTTATTTAATTATAATATATCATTTGGTATATAAAGATAGTCCATAATATCATCATTACCTCCACTTGGCTTGAATTAATTATATAAATTTTATTGTTAATTCAATTTTATTGTGAACATGATATTATGTTAAAATATGCTAAAGAACATCATCATTTATAATCCTAACAAATGTCAATTTTAATCCTCAAAATTATTGTATTTCATCTACTCCTTTACAAATTAGAGCAATTAGAGCTATATTATATACATGATTAAACCATATTAATCATTCAATTATTATTTTGAATACACATGCATATTAGTCTTTATTTTGAACAAATTATAAGTGATCATATTCTTAACCAATTTCATGATGGAAATCAGCAATTACAAAAAAGAAACAAGACTATAATATCACATTGGGATAGAGAATTTACATAAACATATAGTTTAGTAGCAGATTTAACAGATGAAGGGTTTAGATTACTACAAACCTTGAAAATTTCAATTTTCGACAAACCATGCTAAATTCTACTTCACTGAAAACTATATGTCATGATTTTGTAAACCTTAATGTCATAATATTATAAGCTATTGTAGTGTACTCTAATGTGAGTTTCGTTTTATTTTATAATAATCTAGAACACATCATACTAAAGAAAAATATTACACATTCGCATCATAAAAACCTGCAATAAGATATTTAGGAAAACCTTAAAGAACATAAAGGGACAAGACATTCCATTCTTTGACAACATGAAAACCCACATTTTAGGTTTCATTTAGCTGAGTAAGGGTAGAAAGCATTACATCAAATCAAACACTTATTCATTAAGATAAGCGATGAAGAGTAAGGGTAGAAAGCATACCTAAAATTGATAAGAAACTCATTGCTATGTTTGAACAAAATCACTTACTCCACAGTTAGGTTTCGTTTTGAATAAATCGGAGTCGAGAGGGAGAGGACGATGAAAAAAGTTAGAGACTTAGAGTTGTCTCTAACTAATAAGTTTATTATGTTTTATTAGGTTTTAAAATTCCAGTAGTGTTTTAATTTTTAATTATCAAAACATTTAATATACAATAAATATATATAAAACATAAAGACTCATCTTTTTTTACTTAATAAATTATTTCAACAAGTTAATGTGCATGTAGCAAGACACACATGAAAAATAAACACCTTTCAATTTTTAATTATCAAATTAATTAAACAATAAATATATAAACAATTTCAAAATATAGATATTTGGCCTTCCAAATAGAAAAAAAAATCAAATGGCTACAAAATTTATAAACTTAATATAGCAAGACAAATATGAAAAGATTATTGGTCTTCAAGCCACTTTCCTAAGAATTATAAATACTCATTCTGTTAAAAAATATATAAATATATATATATTAAGTTTATAAATGTTGATGAATTTATATTAATTTTATGAAGATAATATGAAATAATTTTAAAGGCATAAAATTTCATATTATTTGATATAATTTATAATTTATAAAATTCTAAAAATTACATAAAGTGAGATGATTATTATGAAAATTTTATATTTATTAAATTTAAAAAAGATAGAATATTAAAAGCTAATAGTTTACTCGTACTCAATTATTTAATTCTTATAAATTTCAGTATGGGCAAACATCTTTGTATTTAACTTTAAATATCAATTTATTTTCATTTAAATTTTATGAAAATTTTGAATTTCTTTTTATAATTCAAAATTTTAAAAGTTTTTAGTACTTATTTTTTTAAAGTTTCCTTAATCATAAAACTATTTTTTATACTAACAATAATATTAATATTTACTAGTTTTTTTGTCAATTCAGATATTTTTGTAAATATATTTTATTTTATGATATAATTAATTATTTTATCTTTTTATTAGTAAAAATTTTATTGTATATTCATTTATTTTTTAAGATATCTTAAAAATTATTATAATTATAGAATTAATTATTTATTGTTTTTTAATACAAAATTTAAATTTATTAATTAAAAAATCTAGAAAAATATTTTGTCAAATTTTTATAAATTTTATAATCATAAAAATAGTTATTGTAGTCTTTATTAATATAATTTTTTTCTTTGTATTTATATAATTTTTAAATTATTTAATTATAATAACTTATTTTTATAATTATACGAGGAGAATGTATTTTTTAAGGATTGCTCAA
>JAREIK010013400.1:0-45913 GCA_029783825.1 Sapria himalayana
TAGACTAGGGCATCGCCCCTAAACCCTTTTCTGGACACTGGACCATTTTGTAGGCTTGTCTTATTTTTGCAACCGGGACCCCTTTCTCTTTAACTAGCAGGGGATCATCACTTCTCCTCCATTGGATTGCCCTGCTCTCTATCTTCCTGACCAGCTGCTCGCTACCCGCTAACCAAAGAGAAAGATCATTGATTGTACTTGATTTTCCATTCTTTAACACGAAACAAATACGCTAACAAAGTTGATCATTATACTTCGTTTTCTATTTCTGATCTTCATCCTTTATATATATATATATATATATATATATATACATATATATATATTAATATTAGCACCCGACCCAGTAGATAAAAACTAAAAGCTGGTGTTTCTTGTCTTTGACCAAGCATATTTAAAGATAGTTTATACATGCGAGGCAAATCAAGAGAGAGAGAGAGAGAGAGGGGCAAGAAATCGATGTGAATGAACTCTAATTGAGTTCTGTTATCAGCGCGCAAAGATGAAATACACATGGTGGGTTTGATCCCGTCGGAACGTGAAACGTGGAGGTGACGCCGTACGTGTTCGGAAATGATCCTGGGCATCTCCATCTCGAAACTAACTAATACTTCAGATATTCAGTTTTTACTGACTACCCAAGTTCTTAGTGGAGTCACGATGAAATCTGAATACTTCTGTCTCTTAGAATGTGAGAGTTAATGAACTTTCCATATCCCTAATTTGTATAAACTGGACCATTTGGATGGTACAACTCTATAAAACCTAGATATATTACACAAAAAGAGTTATCTGTACAACTTCTATAATCATTATATAAAAACATGGATCCTGTAATCTGTGGTCTCACATTAGAAATCTCTCAAACCATTTTTGAATAGTATGTTATATACCATACATACCTGCTTACATATGTGTGTGTGTAATGTGTACCCAGAATATTCTGCCACATATTATAGATGAGGTCATAAACATGAGAGCTCATCCCCTCTTAGAAGGAATGTTGTGTGTACACATAAGGGTTATGTTGTATACAAGTGAAAAGTATGTATAAGTACATAATATATGTCCTTGTGTGTGTGTGTGTGTGTGTGTGTGTGTGTGTGAGCGAGTTGTGTCCATATATAAATAGGGACTCTAACCCTTTCTCATTTGGACCAATGGGGTCTCCATTCTTACACTAAGCTAACCTGGATTATATGGGCCCTCAAATTAAATTGACTAAACTACCCTTTATACATGCATATTCACAAAATCATGTAAAGTATTAGTAGAATAGTTGTGGAACTAGGCGAGGTACATATTTAGGTTGTTCTTAGTGTTCCTCAAATATAGGTGTGTGCAAGATATAATATATATAAATCATATATGTACACACACACACACACACACACATAATGTTTCAAGAAAAATATACATTCACACACACACGCACGCACGCACGCACGCACACACACACATATATACAAAGATTATACTTATGTGTATGTGTTTGTATGACAATTTGACTTATAAATAGCAAGCATCATACATCATATAATTAAAATACTTTGGTAGTAAATTTTGTTAGGTTTTGATTAAGTTTGATATTGAAAACGAATTATTAATTAGTTCTTTCAACTTAGTAAGTAAAGGCCACTTCCAAATTAGCTAGGTCCTCCATCCCTCGTTCTATCTATCTATAATTTATGTATCTTCTCTCTGAGGATATATGTCTCTCTCTTCTTCTATCAGTTCTCTAAGGTACAGAAACAAATGTTTTCTTTCAACACTTGCCTAACCCTTCTTTGGGTGTAGTACTTAGGCACTGGCACAGAGAATACCCCATAATACCTTATCATTTATATGACTACGGCCCATACTTGAAGAGGTCATTTAGAGTTGTATAGAAACCCTTTCTTTCTTTTTTGAAGAAATTCCTTCGCATAACCCGCCATTCTTATCATGGATATGAACCAAACTAAATTCACCAACTATACATGGAATCTTGGAATGCCCATGCATGATCAAGTGATCCTCCATGACCAGAGTCCTTTTAGCCCATTTTGGCAGACTGGCCATCCCTTGCAAGCGCACAACATACCGTCTTCTTCTACCCAAATACCCATCTCTTCCTTTGTTAACGACAATGGAATCGAGGAAGAAGAAGAGCCAGAAGAAGAGCTGGGAGCAATGAAAGAGATGATGTACAAAATTGCAGCAATGCAGCCGGTAGACATAGATCCGGCCACAGTACGAAAGCCAAAGAGAAGAAACGTGAGAATCAGCGATGATCCACAAAGCGTTGCGGCGCGGCATCGGCGAGAGAGAATAAGCGAAAAGATGAGGATTCTCCAGAGACTCGTGCCTGGTGGAACCAAGATGGATACTGCTTCCATGCTAGACGAAGCTATTCGTTATGTTAAGTTCTTGAAAAGACAAATTCGCTTGCTTCAGTCTAATCCACAATCGCCATGCAACATCGGAGATTGGCAAGCAACGTATCCCAGGCCTCTTGCCTCCATTAATATCCCTTCCACCACCCTCGAAGCTACCTTAATCCCAGAAATAATTCGTTCACGAGCTAATGCAGGCGATCCAATGTGCTTCAATCCCGAGGTAATTAGCGATTAATCTGTCCAATCAAACCAATAATTATTCTGCTGAATAAATGTTGGATGGAGACAAGATCATTTGTATGCACCTAGAAATGGAGATATAGTACTCTTCCATTACTTATGTTACATTTGAAACAAACAAATTCAACCATGCGTTTCATCTTTATTCCAGTAGCAGACCTTGCGTAATACACATACGCTGTCATCATTTGCTCTTGGTTTAGGCAAGACATTTCCTTTAGAACTATGTGTGCTTATCGATATCTACGTGATCGTGTATATTGTGTATATGTTATGTGTTTTGACATGTGATGAAGTAAGGAAAGCTGTTGAGAGGTATTGTTGACTAAAGGGTGGGTAACATCAGTGGCATAATCATGGCACTTGGTTTGTGTCATACCCATGAAGAAGATATCGCGATCGGGTTTGCTGGAAAGTTTGTTCGGCAGGTCTCATCAGGGAATAACCAGTGACACAAGAAAGCTTTTGAGTAATAATTATATGCACTTTGTGGGCGTAAAGAGTGGTTCCTGTCGCATCAGAAGAGCATTGAACCTAAGCGTATATGTTGCAGAGAAAGCATAATTTGCCGCTCGAGATATATATATATATATATATATAATATATAATATAATATAATGTGCTGCTTGTTTTGCAGAGAAAAGCTGCGCTTACTAGTTAAAAATAGAAAATAGAGAGAAATTCGCGTGTTTTGACTATCTGTAGAAGTAGCCATCACATGAAATGATAGGTGTAGACGACGACCAGGATCAAATTAGATCAAATATATGAATTAATGCTTAATTCATATAATATTTAAACTCCCCCCCTTAGGAATGTTCCTCATGGCATAGTTTTTCATAGCTAACCAAACACTTAAAGATTGAGAATCATATGAAAATCTAGTAATCTTCCCACTACTTTGGCTAGACTAATGATGAATAATAAATAAATTCCTAACCAAAAGTATGATATTCCAATTGACATAGCATAGAGGCGCACATACTACACATACTGGGGTCACGAGTTTGATTCACAAGGATAATAGATACACTCTCTAGGGTGTCATAAGTTTGCTCTGATTTTGACTTAGTCACCATGTTAATGTGATGATGGCTTTATCTACTGTGTCCCCAGGGCCCCAAGGTTCATATTATATATATATATATATATATATATATATATATATATATTATATATATATATATATATAATAAGTACTGGGTATATCTTAGGCAACTAACTAAGGGCTCGTGTTGGTCGTGGCCCCAAAACCAAATGGTTTTATGTTAATATTTTTTTATAAAATTCTTTTAGATAAACCCCATTTAGAAACTTTGAGTTGCGTCACATGATACATGATGTGTTGTCCATGTCCTAAGATATTGCTTCAACATAAATGCAATTGTTTTTTATGGACCACAACTTGATGGAATCTATGTTAAATGAATGTATGTTTCTTAGTCACACTACTTATTCGCAAGTCCTAAAGGTATCTTTTTTTTTTTTTTGCAATTGGTCAATAGCTCTAGTTGAACCAACTTGGCTATGCCTTTATGTTGGCCCCATGTAGCAAATTTGCCTAGTCCCTCTATGATTTGTTGTGTTGGTCATGTTTTTTAGATAAAATATATTGATTTTATATGTTAGTTACTCTTTGTAAGATCCCCATTATGGAGAATCAATATGAAGTGGACTAAATAATCTCACAATTATTAAAAAAAAAAAAAAAAACTAATGACATCACTCATTGGCATTATAATTTTGATGAGTTCATTAGTTTTATGTGCGTGTGTTGTATGAGAGAGGAAAAAATGAAAAATTACTTTAATGAGAAATTTGTTTTAAATTAATGAGATAATCTTGTTTATCATTTCTAGTTGATACAAATTAGCATTTTAATGAAACTATAAAAATTTTAATGGTCTCACACATGATTAATTAATGAATTGAATGGGCAAGGTTTAGTTTAAAGTAGAAAAAAATTATTAGGTTAACTTTGTTTATGCAATATTGTTCCAATGTCACTAGAATATGTTAGTTATGAAGCATTCTTGATGATACTTTTTAATGATTCTCAATGTGTGTTGCTTAACATATATTTGATAACTTAGATTGATTGTGTTTGATGAATAACATATAAATAAACTTTTTTTATGCATTTTAAAGTGAATCAATTTATATTCGATGATTTTCATTCCATGAAACTCATTAATAATTTGTTGGATGATAAATTAATATGCTTGATCGCATTGAAAATAAATTGATGCTATAGTAAGACTCCTATGATGTCACATGAAGATATTTATCATCATTATTGTTACTAATCTTTTATATATTTTTTTTTTCACACGGCAATGCAGTACAAGCTATAGAACTGATCATGTTCAAGTAAGATCATATACTTATATTTTATATTAAGTTTTGATATGCTTGATTATATTTGATAAATTTTGATGTTTATTTGATTATTAGAATGTCTATCCCATTGTATGTAATTTTTCCCATATTTCTACAAATTCAAAAGCTTGTTATTCATATTAAAAACTACTATCTATGGATGAGCACATGAGTTAATGTGATTGTAAAGAAGATTAAATAGATATTTGAGAAGTTCAATCAATTGTAATGTGCACATGAGTGTCTCTTTAAATAATGTTTCCTGACCTCTTGTCTTTAATGAATAGTTATGCCTGATCATTAATTATTATTCTAAATAATTCATTCATCCGACATGTTGGTGGGATACAGTTTTTGTTGTTGTTGAGAATCAAGTTTTTATTTTGGCATTTGTTGAGTTCACATTAATAGTGAGTTTGAACTTCAACAATTGCTCATTTCCTTTTTGTAGTGCAATCAATAAAATTAGAATGATCATTCATGACATGTAACTAAAAAGGATATTTGATTTATAAGAGTTGGGCTTATGTCATTCTGTTGATAGTTTACGAATGGTTAAAAATTCAAACATACAACTAATATGATTATTTTTTTTCTATTGAAGAAATGAAAATAAATTTTCAAAATTTTCATGAAATTCCAAATCTTATAATTAAGATGAAAATGACGAGTTTCAAAAAAAAACACACACACCACACCTAATGAATAATTATCACAGAGGTGTCAAATCAACAAGAAAATAACCAAAAAAAAATTCAAAATATAGTGTGCTTATAAATATGATATTGTGCTATAAAAGTAAATGGCAAGTCATGATTTTGTGAAAAAAAATACTTGTTATTGTTTTGTTTTTTTTTTTTTTTTTGTTTTTTTTTTTAGATTTGAGTAAGGTTGTAATAGATTTTAGAAAGCCAGAGTCATCTATTATAATATTATTTATTATAAAAAACATAAATTTAGTAATGATTAGTGTAGGAATAAAATGATCGAAGAAATATATTAAAATGGCATATAAGAAAAGCAAATCAACTTTCACAATGGCTAGTCGAGGTTGTCAGTGTTATTGTGAAAATATGTGCATATTTGCAAATCTATTGTTGAAATTGTTGCCTTGAATGTTGAGGGTGAAGAAATGAAGGGGATACTAAGGTAATCCATATGGAACATAAGGATGATATTAAAATAATTCATAAGAATATGAATAAAACATTAGGTGTGACTATTCACATGATTAATAAAATAACATGGTCTAATGAAGATTGCACCTCAGAGGATACATGGCCATGCTTAAAATTTGTCAGGCATATGTGTTAAGAATAAAACAACAATTCTTATATGCCGGATTTATGAGAATGAACAAAATTAAACAAATCAAGACACACAAGATTTACGTGGTTCGGCACAAACTTGCCTACACCACGGGCTGCTACAGATCGTTCACTATAAGGAGAAAAAAATATAGTGTTTACGACACTCAAAGAAAATTGCTCTCAATTTTCTCTCTCACTTCACCTCACTTCCTTCACCCTCTTCTCTCTTTCTCACTTCTTCACAATGAATTAGAAGATGTGTGGAATTACAAAATTCCTTCCTACACAACATCTCTATTTATAGTAAAAATGAGAGGGATGAAGTCAAAGTTAGGCTACCTAACTTTGACAATTGAAGCCTCCATTTTTGACAAAAAAGGCCTCAATATTTGACAATCTCCCACTTGAAGACTGATTTCAATCTGTCTTCACACTTTGATCGATGCAGCAGCTCTTCCTTACCTTGCTATTCTTGCAAGCCAACTGAAGTTGAGCACAACTTCATTTTGTCAATAGTCACCGTCTTTGTTAACATATCAGCTGGATTCTTGCTTCCTTGGATTTTCTCCAACTTTAACACCTCATCCTCCAATAGAGATCTGATAAAGTAATAACGGAGTCCAATATGCTTGGTTCTAGAATGAAATGCTGAATTCTTTGCCAAGTGTATTGCGCTCTGACTATCACTATATAGAACGTTCTTGCCTTGCTTGAATCCCAACTCTATTAACAAACCCTGAAGCCATATCATCTCTTTACTAGCTTCAGTCATTGCCACATATTCAGCCTCTGTAGTGGATAGAGTGACAATTTTCTACAATCTTGACATCCAACTAACAGTTGTACTTCCAACGGTGAATATATAACCAGTGGTGCTTCTTCGGTGATCAACTTCACCTCCAAAGTCCGCATCTACGTATCCTTGTACTTTTAGCTCTCCTTCTCCAAAGTACAAACATTTTTCTGTGGTGCCTCGTAGATACCTCAAGATCCATTTCACTGCTTTCCAATGAGCTTTGCCTGGATTTGACATAAATCTGCTTACAACTCCCACTACATAGCCAATGTCTGGTCTTGTACAAACCATTGCATACATCAAACTTCCAATGGCTGAGCATAATGAACTTTAGCCATGAATTCTCTCTCTTCCTTCGTTTCAGGAGACTGATCCTTGGATAGATGAAATGACTGGCCAAGGGTGTACTGACTGGCTTGGCATCACTCATTTGAATCTCTGCAACAATACGATTGATGTACTCTGCTTGAGATAACTGCAAGAGTCCTTTCTGCTTATCTCTTGTGATTTGCATTCCAAGAATCTTCTTTGCTGGGCCTAAATCTTTCATGTCAATTCCTTTGACAATTGCTGCTTCAACCTTCTGATATCATCCATATCTGAACCTACTACCAGCATGTCATCAACATACAGTAGTAAAATGATATAACTGGAACTATATCTCTTGAAGTAACAGCAGTGATCGGCGTTGCACTTTTGGAAATCTTCCTTGTGCATGAAACTGTCAAATTTCCTGTACCACTGCCTTGAGGCTTGTTTCAGGCCATACAAGCTCTTCTTAAGTCTGCACACCATGTTCTCCTTCCCTGTTTCTGAGTAACCTTCTGGGTTGTTGCATGTATATCTCCTCATCCAAGTCTCCATGAAGGAATGCAGTCTTCACGTCCAATTGTTCAAGATGAAGAACCTCCACTAGCAACAATACTCAATACTATTCTGATTGTATTGAGCTTCACGACTGGAGCAAAAATATCAGTGAAGTCAATTCCCTCCTTCTGCTGGAATCCTTTGACAACAAGTCGAGCTTTGTATCTCTTGGAACCATCGTGCTCTTCTTTTACTCGATACACCCATTTGTTGTGAAGTGCCTTCTTCCCTACAGGTAACTTAGTTAGTTCCCATGTTTGATTGGAGATTAGAGACTTCATCTCCTCTTTCATGGCAAGCTCCCACTGCTAGCATCTTTGGTCTGACATGCCTCATCATAGCATTCAGGTTCTTCTCCATCAGTCAGCAACATATAATTCATGTATCTCCTGTTAGGCACGTGAGGTCGAGAGGACTTTCTCAATATAGGAGTTGGAGTAGGAGGTACTGTGTCGGATTGTTGCACACTGCTTTGTTCCTTCTGCTGAGGACTTGTCATTATTTGCTCTGTTGGAGTATCATCTGGGATGTCATCTGCTTCTACAAATACCAGCTTACTCTGCTTTAAGTCACCGACGTCAGTTTTATGTTTGTCCTTGTACATCACCTTTTCGTTGAAAATGACATCTCTGCTGCGGATCACCTTCTTGTTTTCATCATCCCAAACATGGTAACCAAACTCATCTACTCCATAACCAATGAAGGTGCATATCTTTGATTTAGGATCTAGTTTATTCTTGCCTTGATCACTAACACGCACATAAGCTACACAGCCGAAAACTCTTAGGTGTGAGAGTTTGATGTCCTTTTCCGCTCCATACCTCCTCTGGTATTCTATGCTCCAATGGTACCGATGGACCTCGGTTGATCAAGTAAGCTGCTGTGTTGACTGCTTCTGCCCAGAATTACTTTGGTAAACCTGACTCTATACGAATGCTTCTGGCTCTTTCTGTCAACGTCTGATTCATATCGCTCTGCTACACCATTGTGTTGAGGCGTACCAGGCATAGTTCTCTCCATTCTAATCCGTTCTCATAACACAGCTTCTTTAAGTCTGGTGTCTTCATATTCACCAGCATTGTCGGTTCTGAGCTTTTTGATTTTTAGACCTGTCTCATTTTCAACCATAGCTTTCCATCTCTTGAAAGCCTCAAATACTTCAGACTTATGCTTTAGGAAGTAAACCCATACCTTCCGAGAGTGATCATCGATGAAAGTCACAAAGTAGTGTTTCCCACCAATGGATGAGATTGTCGTTGGCCCCCAAACGTCAGAGTGAACAAGCTCTAACTTCGCTTTCTTCGGGGTTCCGCCACTTGTCTGAAAGCTGACCCTTTTCTGCTTTCCAAGTATGCAATCTTCGCACATGTCTATCTCCACTGATTGTAGACATGAGAGTTTTCCTTTTGATTGCATAATCTTCATCCCCTTCTCACTCATGTGACCTAATCTTTGATGCCATAATTTGGGAGTTTCAGTGCCTACTGCAACAGCAATCGAACATCGTGCATCTGCTGTCATGTAAAGAGTACCACTCTTCTTGCCTCGAGCAACCGTCATTGCGCCTTTTGAAATCTTCCAATTATCACCCTGGAAGACTGTGGTGTAGCCTTCATTGGCCAACTGCCCAACTGAGATTAAGTTCTTTCTCAGGTCGGGAATATGCCTGACATCTTCAGTTCCCATACTGACCCTTTCAACTTAACCTTTATTACACCTTTACCAATAATAGCACAAGGTTGATCATCACCAAGGTATACTTTCCCAAGATTTCCAGGGACATACCTTTCAAAGAGTCCTTCTGTGAAGTAGCATGGAACGATGCTCCTGAGTCTAATACCCAAGAATCTTCCTTACTTTCCAGAGAGCAAATCAACGCGTCATCTCCTTCTGAGGTGGAAGTAACATTTGCTTCTGCCTTCACCTCCTGGTCCTTTGGTGTACTCCTGCACTGATTTTTGTAGTGCCCAGTCTTCCCACAATTCCAACACTCAATATTCTTTGAGCTATTAGAATTACTAGGATTCCTGGATCTGGATCTCCTACTCTTTGAGCTACTCCAACCTTTACCTCTGGTTGAATTTCTTCCTCTTGACTCTGTATGTAATACTGAAGAGGTTGATGATTCACCTGATTCTCTCCGTCTAATTTCTTCACTCAATACCAGATCCCGAACATCGTTAAATTTCAATTTACTGCTACCTGACGAACTGCTGACTGCTGTAACTGTGGCATTCCAACTGTCTGGTAGAGATGACAAGAGAATCAAAGCTCGAACTTCATCATCGAACTCAATTTCCATAGAACTCAGCTGGGTTGTGATTGTGTTGAGTTCATTCAGATGTTGAGCCACTGATGCCCCTTCCGTCATCCACAAATTGAATAATCATCTCATTAAATGAACTTTGTTTGAAGCTAATGGCTTTTCATACATACTGGAGAGAGCCGCCATAAGACCCGCCGTGGTCTTTTCCTTTACTATGTTAAAGGCAACATTACGTGACAACGTCAATCGAATAACTCCGAGGGCTTGTCTATCGAGAAGATTCCAGTCATCTTCCTTCATATCATCTGGCTTCTTTCCTAAGAGAGGTTGATACAGCTTTTTCTGGTACAGATAATCTTCAATCTGCATTTTCCAAAAGCTGAAGTCCGTGCCGTCGAACTTCTCAATTTTCACCTTCCCTTCATCTGCAGCCATTGCTCCTTCTTGAATCTGGCAGCCTCTGGATCGTTTCTGACTATGAATAAGGTAATCCATATGGAGCATAAGGATATGAATAAAACATTAGGTGTGACTATTCACATGATGAATAAAATAACATGGTCTAATGAAGATTGCACCTCAGAGGATACATGGCCATGCTTAAAATTTGTCAGGCATATGAACCATTATCATGAGCTTATGTTGAAATATAAGAATGGAATCATTCTACCTTTACTAATCTTTATACACAAAACCATGAATAAATACTTGTAGCTAAGAAAGTATGTAACTAGTTGGTTCTTAAAAACTAAATAATGAAAATCAAATAGATGATAAGGGTTAGCCAACATGCCATTTTTCCTAACCTCGAAGATGCATAACAGAGAAAATATTTTTGATTTATTTAATCATTCAATATTCATGTTATTTTTTCAATACTTTTTTTAATGAAATGTATTCTTTTGTAGAATAGGGTAAGCATATGTCATCCATCTCACATGAGCATAGATTTTCTATTTTCAACCACCATTCTCGAATAGATCGGTCAATGAAAGAAACTATTTCCATTTTGGCATGCTAAATAATTGACAACCTTTTAGAATAATCAATAACAAAGAAAAAAAATTACTTTGCCACAAATAATTTTTGGACTACGTCATATTTCTTGGATTACTTACAGCATGGGATTTGGAAAGATATAGATGAAATGTTAGATCCATGACAATGTATCTACCACAGATACCAGCTATTGGAATTCACGGACAAGGATACAGAGGATATCTCACGTAACTATCTTGCAATTCCAAACTAGGAATCATGATGGTGTCTAGGGATTCAGGAAGAGGTATAGAACTTTCATAAATTAAGTAGACAATGCATGTGTGTGTGTGTGCGCATGAGAGAGAGAGAGAGAGAGAGTATGAGAGGAGGAGGAGAGCACAACCACACGAGCAAACCACAAATCACAAACCACACAAGAGCCAACTGGATAAAAAAAATCTTTATCTTTGAACAACAACTATTTTCACATTTTGATATTATATTTACAAGTACTTAAATAGTAAAACAAAAAAAAATCTCTATAAACTTAAGACTAAAGTTGTGATATTATATTTCTATGTCACATCTTCATTCGTGTCATAATACTATAGAATAGGTTCATGATATGAATCTTTAAGTCAGCCAGTCACAACAAAATAAAATAAGTTTCAACCTCAATGATGTCACAACCCCATATATAGAGCAAAGTCACAACTTCATTCTTGTCATGATACCACATAATAGGGTTGTCATACCCAATATATGTTACAAATTCAACTGAGTCACGATTTCATAATTTAGGTCATTACTCCAAAGTACATGTTACATCTTCAATTGAGTTGTGACTTCATCATTAAGGGTGCGACACCAAAGCACATGTAGCAATTTTAGAAATACAAGTCAATCCTAAAATAAAATATACTGTGCACAATAAATTGACACAAATCAAAGAGTTCTGATTAAATAATTTCTTCATGAGTTGCTCTTCATTATATATAAATTTGGAAAACTCTCAGCACTTACATTGGAAATGCTTCCATATCATGCATTAGAAATACAATAGTGACACTTAGAAAAAAAAAAGTTTCACTAATCAGAGTTAATGTCTATTTATTATATTATTCAAGAATATAGGTAGCGTGATGTTATTTGTATTTTTTTTTTCATTAATGTTTGATTATAATTTTAAGATTGTATATATTTGATGATGATTATCAATAATCACTAGTTTATTCTTGATTCTCATCAATTTATGTTTGTTAAAATGTATGATCATTTGAGACAACCATGTGATTTATTATACAATGATAATATTAAAGCATTGTTTGACTTGATGATGAATATAATTCAATTCGATTTCATAGTTTTTTCAATGTTTTTATCTAATTTGATTGCTAATCAATAATATAAATATTGACCATTACATATAATTTAATTGTATACACTTAATGATAATCATTTCTTAACACTTTTTTTACTCTCGTTGCACATTAAATTATATTATTTAATTTTTGATGATTCCTAACAACAATTCAATACATTTACATAAGAATCAATTGAAATATTTAAATGAAAAGTAGATTTATAAAATTTTAGTTTCAATTAAGTTTGATGATATTTTGATAAATATTGCATACAAAAATGAAATTTAAGAATATTATAGTTACCATCATTATAAAATAAAAATTTAATAAATATTAGATTTTATGACCATCCTATCTTTTTTGTCATCCCATCCCCTTTCTACCCCACCCTACAAACCCATATCATTCTAAATCTCGTCTCATATATGGGCCTTGGGGCCCATGGTCAAAGTAGGTAAGACCCATGTCCCAATAATATGAATAGAACAAGATACCCTAGTGTGTGTATCTTGCAACCCTGAGGATTGAACTGGCATCCCTAGGATTAGGCGACTTGCCTATTTGTCAATCGAACTACCATATTATTTGTTTCTGACCATCTTCATCATATAATAATAAGAATTTAATGATTCTTATAATAAGATGTTTTTGATATTTTTACATAACATCCCCATGCTATATCATAAAATAAGATACAAGATATATTGATATTACCATATTCTCACATTCAATATTTGGGTAGAATATTATTATGACATAAAAACAATGCAAAGATACTTAATGAACAATCTTGTATGATTTGATCTTGAAACATCTGGTGTGGATGAAGATGTTGTTGTCACCCTCGTGAGATACATGACCTTGCACTAGTTCTCTACCCAATTTTTTTTTGTTGATTGGATGAATTCTCTCTTTGTGATAGATAGTATCTTCATTGTCTTTAGCCTAGTAATCTTTTATGGACAATTTGGTCGAGCCCTATCATATTAATTGAATATCAATATGACTAAGTTGTATAAATTTATAATTATGTATCCTTGATGACATCAATAGGTAGACAATTAATACTACTTGTTATGTTTTATTTATATATGCCTCACAATTCATCATAATTTTATCCATTCTCTCTGAAGTATATTTCAAGTGAGCATATGTCATCACACACAAATGTTCATGCCTTGAATATGTCATAACTAGTTTAATTTCTTTGCTTGCAATGGCCAGGAATATTTCTCAACTCTAAAGATGAAATATTATACATTCATACTCAACTTCTTTATGATGAAATTAATTTTTTCTATTGCTGAGATGGAGTTTAGTGTTCATATATTGTTTATTCTCAAAAATTATTCGACCTTTTCACCACACTAGTTTCCTCACGCATTTCATTTTTATTTTTTTATAGATGGCGGAACTTTTTCATATATAAATAATTAAAGAAATTCATGTGATACCATTTTTTTATAATTCTTATTTTACATGTATGACTGCATTCTAATAGTTTAATATTAATGTTTTGGTTCTCCCAAAACAATTCAATCGACGAGACATAGCATTATCTCATTATTAGAACAATTATATATCATTTCCTCATGCACATTCCTAATCATGCACTCAAAATGTGGTCCATTTTCATTGGCATTTGTTCTGATAATATATTTAACTTCTATTAGGAATGTTACCTTTTGGTAGTTTTAGGGGGGGGAGAAATGATCCTAAATATTACCATTAGCTTTCAAGGGGGGGGAGAAATGAAACTTTATCCATTCAATGATAACAAAACATAAGAGTTTGATAGTTGATCAAAATACAAGTCTCTCCAAGAAAAAGTCTGATATAGTCAACATTTCGCAATAAAATTAGGAGAAATTAACATTATAGCACATTGATACACAACTTTCAATTACAAACCGACAAAATATTTTATTAACTCTATTTTTCTAAGAAAATCGATCCAAATTATGCAACTATATATCAAAAAAAGATTAATGATCAGTTAGTATGCCTACTAAGTGGAAGTTTGACATCATGCTCTTATGATCTTATTCACTTTGTCATATAAAAATAAAATGTTGGCATTTCAAGGAAATAAAAATAATGCAAAAAAAAAAAATAACTTGATGGTGTTAAAAAAATATTTGAAAATTCATTGAAACCATTACGACTTCGTTGAACATCCAAAAAGATCAAGTTATTAAGGCATCTTAAAGTGAAAATTTCAGTATGATAATGAAATTCTTTGGAAAAACTTTAATTACATCAATATCATCAAGCATTATCAAAATTCATTGAAAACAATCAAATGCTATTGAAAAATTTATTGTCAATCAAATGCTAGAGTATTATCAAATATATCTTATCAGTACATATTGAATATTATTGAATTTCAATAAAATACATCAGAATGCATAAAATAATGTCATCAAAAACATATACAACTATGATTGGCATGTGTATATAAGATCATAAATTGTTTTAAACTAATCAAAAATAATATTTGTTATGGTAAAAAAAATCATGAAATTTAATTTTTTTAAAAAATCAAGCTTACTTTTATGATTTTTTGTGATTAGATCTTTGTATTTATTGATTCAACATCCAAGTTGAAGTTTACTTTTAAAATTACAAAATAATTTTGCTTGAAAAAGACGTAAGTATATAAATCAAAGGTGCATTAATTTAGCAAATTTTTTAAATACTCTCTAGAGGATTTTTTTTTTTTTTTTTTTTTCCTATATGTTTTGCTCTTTAAATGGAAAACAATTTTGTGTTTTTCATTTAGCAATTCATAACTATTAAAGCAAGTATCATTTTCATAATAAAAATGCATAAGAACTCTTTGAGAAAAAAATCAAACACTGAATGATTTTATATAATCATAGGGTGAACATTTCACTCAAAAATTTTTATCAGATTGAGAACGCATATTTCTTTTTTTTTTTAAGTTTATATCTAGTTTTAGTCCAACTTTTAGGTATGGACTTCAAATGAATAAATCATAAAATAAACTCGACTGCATGCATATGAAGTCATTTTTTCTTCATTTGTTACTCCATGCATGAAGTGAGGTGAGGTTTGTTTGTCATTTTTGAAATTATATGGCTATATAAATTTAATTAATAAATCACAATTCAACTTGGAAAATTAGAAAAAATACCTCTCAAAATGAGATTGTGATTAAAAAATTCATTGGTTTAATATTATTTATATCTTTCTCAAAATATTTAGAAAAAAATATTATTTATATCTTTCTCAAAATATTTAGAAAAAAATTATATGTGCACAACAATTAGAAAAATATTTTCGATTATCATTATATTTAATATTATCAAATACAATTGAAATATTTTTTAATATGCACCATTATTATTTAAATATCATTTAATGTACTTGAAAATTGACTAATATCTTTGAAGTAATTTTTTTAATATCATTAAAATATCATCTAATATATACTATCTTGAAATATCATTTAAAATATCATCTAGTATTATTAAAATATAATTTAATATTATTAAAATATCATTAAATACCATAAATATAATTGAATATTTTGCAAATATCATCCGATATTATCAAATGTACTTGAAATATTATTGAATACCATCATATATATTTGAATATTATCAAACATGATTTAATTTCTTTGAAATATGTTTTATTAACATTAAACATTATTCATTATCATCAATTATCATCGAATATCACTAAACAAAATAGAAGTTGGATCTCATCGTTGAACTATACTAAATTTCAATATATTTAATTGAACTTATAATATTACTGAAGAAAGTTATATCTCATCATGAAATTGCACATGATTTTATCAAATATCACTGAACAAAGTCTATTATGCATCTCGATATTGAATGATATTAAATTTTATCAAATAATACCAATTTTATTATAATTGAAGATTAAAAAATAACATCATATAATATATAGATAATATTGATGTCATTTTGTCGATATTAGAAAAAAAAAATAGAAAGTATGATGATGATATTAAATGAGAGTTGATAGATATTAGAGAAATTTTTTGATCATGTTAATATATGTTTGTTTTTTATATTCGGCGACATTTCATTATATCAATTCAATTTAATGGTTAGATACATATTTGTTATTGTTCGATCATAACTAACAATATTTTGATAATTCCCAACCATTTTCATTTAAGTCTCAATGAGATTTGATGATACCATAATAAAATTGGATATAATATGATAAAGAATTGTAACATCGATATTATTTAGAGATGCTCAATGTTATTCATTAATATATGATAATACTAAATAAAATTTAAAAATATTTCGTATCAATTAATGATATATAGTAGATTACATTTTATAAAATATAATATTATCATATGAGATTCAATTGTAATTGATAATATTACAAGATATTAGATAATATTTAACCAATATTATATTTTATTTTAAGATATTGTAAGAAAATTTAATGATACATTTAATATTATTCTATGAGATTCAATTATATTTGATAATATTAGAAGATATTAGATAATTTTTAGCCAATATAATATTCTATTTTAAAATATTGTATGAAAAATTAATGATAATAAATTATATATTTGTGTTTCATATGCATTTAAATCATCACTAATGCACTGAATCTCATAAGAATTTTAAAGTTAAATGTGCTTTGTCATGATCACTATTAATATGATTGAAGAGTGTATAAGTTTGTTGTATGTACCTATCCTGGAGTTGGTAAGGGGGGATTGGTGGGAGGTGAAAAAAAAATTAAAAAAAAACTTTATCTTCATGATATTAAATTATATTAGATGATACATTTGGTATTTAGAAGAAATGTCGATGAAAATAGATAATATTAGATGAAAATTAATAATATTATATGATATTTTAATTTTATTAGATGATGATTGGTGACATTTCATTGAGCTAATGAATTTATTTAGTACATATTTTATTAGATAATATTAGTTTTTATCAAATTATTTTTCTCTCTCAGATTAAGTTTAGTACATAATAATAAAGCTAGAATAAACTTGCAAATAATATGCTATGTTACTTTAAGTATTGACAAATTTAGTAATAGTTGTCACGTTCATGGTGGAATAATGAATGCGAATAGTTTATAACCATTTGTACTTTTGGCATTGTAAGCACAATACTTGTATGATTATTATGTGATTCTTTTTAGTTTTACTAGTAGGAACTATACGAGAAAAAAGAATTCACAATAGTTATTTGTAACAAACGATGGGCCCCACTCAATCTCAGTCCCCAAGCTGCCCCACCTGAGTGTTAACTATTACCTCGTTCTCCATCTAGGCATACCAACATTGTCCACTTTGCTTCTAGGGTGCATGATTTTATTTTTGGGTCATGACTTAATTTATGCCTCCCAAGTCGCGTCCCTCATGATTTGAACCTTAGACTTCTAGCATAATGTTCCAAATCCTAATAACATAATACTGATTGACCTACTTGGCTCAATTGGTATTTTATTGTTAGGATTTGAAACCTTATGTTGGAGGTCTCATATTCAAATTCCAAGGGACATGATTTGGAAGGCAGAAATTAAATTTTGAGCTAATTACAAAATTAGTTGTTACATTATCATTTATTTATGAGTCACAACATATCGTGTATGTCCAGAGGATTTCTTATAACCATATATCCTCCATTGTAATAATGTAGTTTCCATACAAAGATGTGTTCCTTACCAGTCTATATAATATTCATCCCAATTGAGAACTAATACCCCTAAGATGTGTATAATGAATTATTATATAAAGTAATCATACTTTTAGCTTTATAAATGTAATACACATAATGATTAATATACTCAAACTTCATAGTTTATGGTATATGCTTATCTTGTGCATCATAATTAGAACGACAATTAACAATTATGATATAAACTAGTTTATGAATTAAAAAAATATCAATTTATTATAATTTTAATAATTTATATGTTTATTTTTACTGAAATACTAATTAGATGATGTATAATGAGTGGTGAAAATATAATTAAAAAAATATTATAAATAAACTACATAATCATATAAAAAGAAATAACAATTTTAAAAGTCAAAAATTATTATTTAATAATATGGTTTACTAAGATTTTGAAATATTTTAAGTATCGTAAATATATTTTAACAAATATTTTTCTCAATTATAATAGTTTTAAATTTATTTTTGGTCATTATTATAATATAATATCAATCAAGAAACTAGTTTATATTGAATTTAACATGGTATATTATTATTAAAATTATTATAACTAAAATATTCAATATAAATTTATATTTCAGATAGGAAAAAAAATTAAAATTTATTATATTTCCAATATTGCTATGAACCTTAAAAAAGGGAATAAATTTCACAAAATGAAATTTTTTTCTTTGTTATTTTTAAAAATTAAAGCCATAAACCAATAAATACCTAAACTTTAAACTGTCAAATGCATAATGCTCTAAACCCATTGCCATGAACACTACTCTGGCTCAGCTTGGGGTCGTCAGGCATGTGTTCTGACTCCCATAACTTACAAGGAAACACAAAGGTACAAGGAAGAGAAATTCATATAAACATGGTGTTTACATTCTTTTGCATTTTGCTATGTTCTAAAATAGAATATCACAACATGAGAGAGAAAAGTATTTTAAAATTATAAAAATTCAATATACTGTGTTGTGAACGCATGCATTTGAAACTAGCATTTTAAAATTCAAAAACATGTGGCAATGTACTAGTTTGGACATATTTTCGAAATAAGCCTTAAATTTTGGATTTTTTAAATACTATTCAATCCCAAAACTCTACAAAAAAATCAAAATTAAAAAATTAAAAATTAAAAAATTATTATTTAATAATAATTAACTAGATTTTGAATCATTTTAAGTATTAAAATATATTTTAATAAATATTTTTCTCATTTATAAATATTTATTAGTTTATTTTGTGTCATTATTATAATATCAATGAATAAAATAGCTTATATTAAATTAATATAATATATTATTCTTAAGATTACTACAATTACAATATTATGTATAAATATTAAAATTTGAATTGGAAACAAATTCTAAAAAATATTGCATTTGAAATGTCTTTCACCTTAGAAAATGAGATCAAAATTACAAAATAAAATTTTTTTCTTAGTTTATTTTTTAAACTAGACCCATAAACCATTAAACACATAAATGCCTAAATCCTCAAATGACAATCCTATGAACCTTTGAATCTCAAAACCTCCAAATGCCTAATGTCCTGAATTCTTAAACCACTAAATACCTAAACCACTAAACCCTTAAACCCCTATACCACTAAACCTCTAAACCCCTAAACCCTTAAGCCCTAACCCTTAAACCACTAAAACCCTGAACCCATAAACCACTAAACTTTTAAACTCCTAAACCCTAAATTGTAAACCATATTATTGTTTGACATCCTTATAATTTTAATTATACATTTTAATTATTTATAAGTTTATTTTTACTAAAATATTAATTATAATATATCATGTGTGAGACAAATATAATTTTAAAAAAATATGTTATGATCAAGAAACTAATATAATCTTATAAAAATAATCAAAAATTTAAAACTCAAAAATCATTATTTAGTAATATGTTTTACTTAAATTTGAATTATTTTAATAATGTGATATATTTCAATTAATATCTATCTCATTTATAACAATTTATAAATTTATTTTTGGTCTTCATCATTATCATAATATCATACAAGAAACTAGCTTATATTGAATTGACATAATAAATTTCTTTTAGATTATTAAAACTAAAATATTAAGTATAGAATATTGAATTTATATTGGAAACGAATAAAAAATTATGCTATTTTCAAATGCTATAACTTTAAAAAATGAGACAAAAATCACAAAATGAAAATTTTTTTGTTCATTTTGTAAACTAAACTCATAAACACCTAAACCCCTAATCATCTAAATGTCTAATTCCCTAAACCGCTAAACTCATAAACCCCCAAACCGTTAAACTCATTAACTGCTAAACCCATGAACCCCCAAACACATAAACCACCTAATCCCGAACCCTAATTCATTAATTATAAATATCATTTTTTACATCATTATTATTTTATTTATGTATTATAATTTATAAGCCTATTTTTATTGAAATATTAATTACAAAATATATAGAGTGAGAGAAATATAGTATGAAATAATTTGTTTGTCATTAAGGAGACTATAATATTATAAAAAGAACCAAAAAATTAAAAGGTAAAAATTATTATTAAGTAATATGTATACTTAGATTTTGAATACTTAAAATATAATGAAAATATTTTAATAAGTATTTATCTCATTTATAATAGTTTATAATTTATTTTTTGGTCATTATTATTATATCGATCAAGAAACTAGCTTATAATAAATAAACATGATAAATTATATTTAGATTATTATAACTAAAATATTAAGTATAAATATTGAATTCAAATTGAAAAAAAAAATTTTAAATTTTTATATTTTCGAAGGCACCTTCAAAAATTAGACAAAATTACAAAAATACAAATTATTTCTTAGTCTATTTTTTTAACTAAACATATAAATATCTAAACACTAAAATCATTAAACCATGAGCCTCTAATCCTCAAATTGCTAAACTACTAAATTCATAAAACTCTTAAGCCCTAAACCCCTAAATCTTAAACCTAAAACTAAAATCTTAATTTTTTTGTCATAATATAATTTAAATTTTATATTTTAATTATTTAAGTTATTTTTATTGAAATATTTATTATAAAATATATTTTGAATGAGAAAATATAATTACAAAAAATTTATTTATCAACAAGAGACTATATAATCTTATAAAGAAAATAAAAAATTAAAAGTAATGTGTTTTTACTTATTTTAAAAAATTATTATTTAGTAATATGTCTTACTTAGATTTTAAAAATTAGATTTTAAATTATTATCAACAAGAGACTATATGGTATAATATTCTTATTATCATAACTAAAATATTAAGTATAATTATATTTAATTGAGATTGAAAAAAAAATACAAATTATTGTAGTTCCACATGCTATAACCTTCAAAAATGATATAAAATTCATAAAATAAAAATTTTTTCTTTGTTCATTTATTAAGCTAAGTCCAAAAACCCCCTAAACACCCAAATGCATAATGTCATAGATTCTTATACCTCGAAACCCCTAGACCAATAACCCTAAACTATTAACCATAAATCTCATTTTTTTATTATCACTATAATTGTAATTATACATTTTTATTATTTATGAGTTTATTTTTCATTGACATAATAAATAGATATTATATTATGAATGAGACAATATAATTTAATAAAATTTGTTTATCATCACAACACTATATGATCTTATAAACAGAAAACAAAATTAAAATTAAAAATAATATTTAGTAACATATTTTTATTAAGATTTTTAATTATTTTAAGTATTGTAAATACATTTTAAGAAATTTTATCTCATTTATAATAGTTTATTAATTAGTTTTAGTTATTTTGTAGTATCAATAAAGAAACTAGTTCATATTGAAATAACATGATATTTATTCTTAAGATTATTATAAGTCAAATATTAATAATAATATTGAATTCATATTGAAAAAAAAAATTAAAAATAATTGCATTTCCAATGCTATAACCTTCAAAAATTAGACAAGATACATAAAATAAAATTATTTTCATAGTTCATTTTTTATACTAAACTTCTAAACCCATAAATCCTTAAATCTCTAAAGCTCTAAATCCCTATATTCTAAACCATAAACAATAAATCTCATTTTTTTTGTTATCATTATAATTTCAATTATACATTTTAATTATTTATAAGTTTATTTTTTGCGAAAAATTAATTTCAAACTATATTATTAGTTAAACAAATATAATTTGAAAAGATTTGTATATTACCAAGAGACTATGTAATCTTAGAAAAATAAATAAATATTTAAAAGTTAAAAATTATTATTTAGTAATATGGTTTACTTAGATTTTGAATTATTTTAACTATTATAAATATATCTTAGGAAATATTTATCTCGTTTATAATAGTTTATTAATTTATTTATTTTTTTGTCATATTATTATATTATTCATAACACTAGCTTATATAGAATTAAAATGATATAATATTCTTTATTATAACTAAAATATTAAGTATAAATATTAAATTGAGACTATAAATAAAATTTAAAATTATGGTAGTGAAACATTCTATAAGCTTCAAAAATGATAACAAATTCAGAAATTGAAAATTTTTTCTTAGTTATATTAAAAACTAAATCCATAAAACCCCTAAACACCCAAATGCATGTCATAAACTCTAAACCCCTAAATTCCCAAACCACTAAATATTAACTATAAATCTCATTTTTTATTATCAATGAGAATAGTTAATAGTTTAGTGGTTTGGGAATTTAGGGGTTTAGGAGTTTATGACATGCATTTGGGTGTTTAGGGGTTTTATGGATTTAGTTTTTAAATAACTAAGAAAAAATTTTCAATTTCTGAATTTGTTATCATTTTTGAAGCTTATAGAATGTTTCACTACCATAATTTTAAATTTTATTTATAGTCTCAATTTATTATACTTAATATTTTAGTTATAATAATAAGAATATTATATCATTTTAATTCTATATAAGCTAGTGTTATGAATAATATAATAATAATGACAAAAAATAAATAAATTAATAAACTATTATAAACGAGATAATATTTCCTAAGATATATTTATAATAGTTAAAATAATTCAAAATCTAAGTAAACCATATTACTAAATAATAATTTTTAACTTTTAAATATTTATTTATTTTTCTAAGATTACATAGTCTCTTGGTAATATACAAATCTTTTCAATTATATTTGTTTAACTAATAATATAGTTTGAAATTAATTTTTCGCAAAAAATAAACTTATAAATAATTAAAATGTATAATTGAAATTATAATGATAACAAAAAAAATGAGATTTATTGTTTATGGTTTAGAATATAGGGATTTAGAGCTTTAGAGATTTAAGGATTTATGGGTTTAGAAGTTTAGTATAAAAAATGAACTATGAAAATAATTTTATTTTATGTATCTTGTCTAATTTTTTGAAGGTTTATAGCATTGGAAATGCAATTATTTTAATTTTTTTTTCAATATGAATTCAATATTTATTATAATATTTGACTTATAATAATCTTAAGAATAATATCATGTTATTTCAATATGAACTAGTTTCTTTATTGATACTACAAATAACTAAAAAATAAATTAATAAACTATTATAAATGAGATAAAAATTTCTTAAAATGTATTTACAATACTTAAAATAATTAAAAATCTTAATAAAAATATGTTACTAAATAATTATTTTTAATTTTTAATTTGTTTTCTGTTTATAAGATCATATAGTGTTGTGATGATAAACAAATTTTATTAAATTATATTTGTCTCATTCATAATATAATATCTATTTATTATGTCAATGAAAAATAAACTCATAAATAATAAAATGTATAATTACAATTATAGTGATAATAAAAAAATGAGATTTATGGTTAATAGTTTAGGGTTATTGGTCTAGGGGTTTCGAGGTATAAGAATCTATGACATTATGCATTTGGGTGTTTAGGGGGTTTTTTGGACTTAGCTTAATAAATGAACAAAGAAAAAATTTTTATTTTATGAATTTTATATCATTTTTGAAGGTTATAGCATGTGGAACTACAATAATTTGTATTTTTTTTCAATCTCAATTAAATATAATTATACTTAATATTTTAGTTATGATAATAGAATATTATACCAATAGTCTCTTGTTGATAAATAAATTTAAAATCTAATTTTTAAATCTAAGTAAGACATATTACTAAATAATAATTTTTAAAATAAGTAAAACACATTACTTTTAATTTTTATTTTCTTTATAAGATTATATAGTCTCTTGTTGATAAATAAATTTTTTGTAATTATATTTTCTCATTCAAAATATATTTATAATAAATATTTCAATAAAAATAAACTTAAATAATTAAAATATAAAATTTAAATTATATTATGACAAAAAAATTAAGATTTTAGTTTTAGGTTTAAGATTTAGGGTTTAGGGCTTAAGAGTTTTATGAATTTAGTAGTTTAGCAATTTTGAGGATTAGAGGCTCATGGTTTAATGATTTAGTGTTTAGATATTTATATGTTTAGTTAAAAAAATAGACTAAGAAATAATTTGTATTTTGTAAATTTGTCTAATTTTTGAAGGGGCCTTCGAAAATATAAAATTTAAAATTTTTTTTTCAATTTGAATTCAATATTTATACTTAATATTTTAGTTATAATAATCTTAAATATAATTTATCATGTTTATTTATTAAGCTAGTTTCTTGATCGATATAATAATAATGACCAAAAAAATAAATTAATAAACTATTATAAATGAGATAATACTTATTAAAATATTTTCATTATATTTTAAGTATTCAAAATCTAAGTATAACATATTACTTAATAATAATTTTACCTTTTAATTTTTTGGTTCTTTTTATAATATTATAGTCTCTTAATGACAAACAAATTATTTCATACTATATTTCTCTCACTCTTATATATTTTGTAATTAATATTTCAATAAAATAGGCTTATAAATTATAATACATAAATAAAATAATAATGATGTAAAAAAATGATATTTATAATTAATGAATTAGGGTTTCGGGATTAGGTGGTTTATGTGTTTGGGGGTTCATGGGTTTAGCAGTTAATGAGTTTAACGGTTTGGGGGTTTATGAGTTTAGCGGTTTAGGGAATTAGACATTTAGATGATTAGGGGTTTAGGTGTTTATGAGTTTAGTTTACAAAATGAACAAAAAAATTTTCATTTTGTGATTTTTGTCTCATTTTTTAAAGTTATAGCATTTGAAAATAGCATAATTTTTTTATTCGTTTCCAATATAAATTCAATATTCTATACTTAATATTTTAGTTTTAATAATCTAAAAGAATTTATTATGTCAATTCAATATAAGCTAGTTTCTTGTATGATATTATGATAATGATGAGACCAAAAAATAAATTTATAATTGTTATAAATGAGATAGATATTAATTGAAATATATTCACATTAATTAAATAATTCAAAATTTAAGTAAAACATATTACTAATAATGATTTTTTGAGTTTTAAATTTTTGATTATTTTTATAAGATTATATTAGTTTCTTGATCATAAACATATTTTTTTTAAAATTATATTTGTCTCACACATGATATATATTATAATTATATTTAGTAAAAATAAACTTATAAATAATTAAAATGTATAATTAAATTATAAGGATGTCAAACAATAATATGGTTTACAATTTAGGGTTTAGGAGTTTAAAGTTTAGTGGTTTATGGGTCAGGGTTTTAGTGGTTTAAGGGTTAGGGCTTAAGGGTTTTAGGGGTTTAGAGGTTTAGTGGTATAGGGGTTTAAGGGTTTAGTGGTTTAGGTATTTAGTGGTTTAAGAATTCAGGACATTAGGCATTTGGGTTTGAGATTCAAAGGTTCATAGGATTGTCATTTGAGGATTTAGGCATTTATGTGTTTAATGGTTTATGGGTCTAGTTAAAAAATAAACTAAGAAAAAAATTTTATTTTGTAATTTTGATCTCATTTTCTAAGGTGAAAGACATTCAAATGCAATATTTTTAGAATTTGTTTCCAATTCAAATTTTAATATTTATACATAATATTGTAATTGTAGTAATCTTAAGAATAATATATTATATTAATTTAATATAAGCTATTTTATTCATTGATATTATAATAATGACACAAAATAAACTAATAAATATTTATAATGAGAAAAATATTTATTAAAATATATTTTAATACTTAAAATGATTCAAAATCTAGTTAATTTATTATTAAATAATAATTTTTAATTTTTAATTTTTTAATTTTTGATTTTTTTGTAGAGTTTTGGGATTGAATAGTATTTAAAAAAATCCAAAATTTAAGGCTTATTTCGAAATATGTCCAAACTAGTACATTGCCACATGTTTTTGAATTTTAAAATGCTAGTTTCAAATGCATGCGTTCACAACACAGTATATTGAATTTTTATAATTTTTAAAATACTTTTCTCTCTCATGTTGTGATATTCTATTTTAGAACATAGCAAAATGCAAAAGAATGTAAACACCATGTTTATATGAATTTCTCTTCCTTGTACCTTTGTGTTTCCTTGTAAGTTATGGGAGTCAGAACACATGCCTGACGACCCCAAGCTGAGCCAGAGTAGTGTTTCATGCAATGGGTTTAGAGCATTATGCATTTGACAGTTTAAAAGTTTAGGTATTTATTGGTTTATGGCTTTAATTTTTAAAATAACAAAGAAAAAAATTTCATTTTGTGAAATTTATTCCATTTTTTAAGGTTCATAGCAATATTGGAAATATAATAAATTTTAATTTTTTTTCCTATCTGAAATATAATTTATATTGAATATTTTAGTTATAATAATTTTAATAATAATATACCATGTTAAATTCAATATAAACTAGTTTCTTGATTGATATTATATTATAATAATGACCAAAAAATAATTTAAAACTATTATAATTGAGAAAAATATTTGTTAAAATATATTACGATACTTAAAATATTTCAAAATCTTAGTAAACCATATTATTAAATAATAATTTTTGACTTTTAAATTGTTATTTCTTTTTATATGATTATGTAGTTTATTTATAATATTTTTTTAATTATATTTTCACCACTCATTATACATCATCTAATTAGTATTTCAGTAAAAATAAACATATAAATTATTAAAATTATAATAAATTGATATTTTTTTAATTCATAAACTAGTTATATCATAATTGTTAATTGTCGTTCTAATATGATGCACAAGATAAGCATATACCATAAACTATGAAGTTTGAGTATATTAATCATTATGTGTATTACATTTATAAAGCTAAAAGTATGATTACTTTTAATAATAATTCATTATACACATCTTAGGGGTATTAGTTCTCAATTGGGATGAATATTATATAGACTGGTAAGGAACACATCTTTTGTATGGAAACTACATTATTACAATGGAGGATATATGGTTATAAGAATCCTCTGGACATACACGATATGTTGTGACTCATAAATAAATGATAATGTAACAACTAATTTTGTAATTAGCTCAAAATTTAATTTCTGCCTTCCAATCATGTCCCTTGGAATTTGAATATGAGACCTCCAACATAAGGTTTCAAATCCTAACAATAAATACCAATTGAGCCAAGTAGGTCAATCAGTATTATGTTATTAGGATTTGGAACATTATGCTAGAAGTCTAAGGTTCAAATCATGAGGACGCGACTTGGGAGGCATAAATTAAGTCATGACCCAAAATAAAATCATGCACCCTAGAAGCAAAGTGGACAATGTTGGTATGCCTAGATGGAGAACGAGGTAAATAGTTAACACTCAGGTGGGGCAGCTTGGGGACTGAGATTGAGTGGGGCCCATCGTTTGTTACAAATAACTATTGTGAATTCTTTTTTCTCGTATAGTTCCTACTAGTAAACTAAAAAGAATCACATAATAATCATACAAGTATTGTGCTTACAATGCCAAAAGTACAAATGGTTATAAACTATTCGCATTCATTATTCCACCATGAACGTGACAACTATTACTAAATTTGTCAATACTTAAAGTAACATAGCATATTATTTGCAAGTTTATTCTAGCTTTATTATTATGTACTAAACTTAATCTGAGAGAGAAAATAATTTGATAAAAACTATATTATCTAATAAAATATGTACTAAAATAAATTCATTAGCTCAATGAAATGTCACCAATCATCATCTAATAAAATTAAAATATCATATAATATTATTAATTTTCATCTAATATTATCTATTTTCATCGACATTTCTTCTAAATACCAAATGTATCATCTAATATAATTTAATATCATGAAGATAAAGTTTTTTTTTAATTTTTTTTCACCTCCCACCAATCCCCCCTTACCAACTCCAGGATAGGTACATACAACAAACTTATACACTCTTCAATCATATTAATAGTGATCATGACAAAGCACATTTAACTTTAAAATTCTTATGAGATTCAGTGCATTAGTGATGATTTAAATGCATATGAAACACAAATATATAATTTATTATCATTAATTTTTCATACAATATTTTAAAATAGAATATTATATTGGCTAAAAATTATCTAATATCTTCTAATATTATCAATATAATGAATCTCATAGAATAATATTAAATGTATCATTAAATTTTCTTACAATATCTTAAAATAAAATATAATATTGGTTAAATATTATCTAATATCTTGTAATATTATCAATTACAATTGAATCTCATATGATAATATTATATTTTATAAAATGTAATCTACTATATATCATTAATTGATACGAAATATTTTTAAATTTTATTAGTATTATCATATATTAATGAATAACATTGAGCATCTCTAATAATATCGATGTTACAATTCTTTATCATATTATATCCAATTTTATTATGGTATCATCAAATCTCATTGAGACTTAAATGAAAAATGGTTGGGAATTATCAAAAATATTGTTAGTTATGATCGAACAATAACAAATATGTATCTAACCATTAAATTGAATTGATATAATGAAATGTCGCCGAATATAAAAAACAAACATATATTAACATGATCAAAAAATTTCTCTAATATCTATCAACTCTCATTTAATATCATCATCATACTTTCTATTTTTTTTTTCTAATATCGACAAAATGACATCAATATTATCTATATATTATATGATGTTATTTTTAATCTTCAATTATAATAAAATTGGTATTATTTGATAAAATTTAATATCATTCAATATCGAGATGCATAATAGACTTTGTTCAGTGATATTTGATAAAATCATGTGCAATTTCATGATGAGATATAACTTTCTTCAGTAATATTATAAGTTCAATTAAATATATTGAAATTTAGTATAGTTCAACGATGAGATCCAACTTCTATTTTGTTTAGTGATATTCGATGATAATTGATGATAATGAATAATGTTAATGTTAATAAACATATTTCAAAGAAATTAAATCATGTTTGATAATATTCAAATATATATGATGGTATTCAATAATATTTCAAGTACATTTGATAATATCGGATGATATTTGCAAAATATTCAATTATATTTATGGTATTTAATGATATTTTAATAATATTAAATTATATTTTAATAATATTAGATGATATTTTAAATGATATTTCAAGATAGTATATATTAGATGATATTTTAATGATATTAAAAAAAATTACTTCAAAGATATTAGTCAATTTTCAAGTACATTAAATGATATTTAAATAATAATGGAGCATATTAAAAAATATTTCAATTGTATTTGATAATATTAAATATAATGATAATCGAAAATATTTTTCTAATTGTTGTGCACATATAATTTTTTTCTAAATATTTTGAGAAAGATATAAATAATATTTTTTTCTAAATATTTTGAGAAAGATATAAATAATATTAAACCAAATGAATTTTTTAATCACATCTCATTTTGAGAGGTATTTTTTCTAATTTTCCAAGTTGAATTGTGATTTATTAATTAAATTTATATAGCCATATAATTTCAAAAATGACAAACAAACCTCACCTCACTTCATGCATGGAGTAACAAATGAAGAAAAAATGACTTCATATGCATGCAGTCGAGTTTATTTTATGATTTATTCATTTGAAGTCCATACCTAAAAGTTGGACTAAAACTAGATATAAACTTAAAAAAAAAAAGAAATATGCGTTCTCAATCTGATAAAAATTTTTGAGTGAAATGTTCACCCTATGATTATATAAAATCATTCAGTGTTTGATTTTTTTCTCAAAGAGTTCTTATGCATTTTTATTATGAAAATGATACTTGCTTTAATAGTTATGAATTGCTAAATGAAAAACACAAAATTGTTTTCCATTTAAAGAGCAAAACATATAGGAAAAAAAAAAAAAAAAAATCCTCTAGAGAGTATTTAAAAAATTTGCTAAATTTAATGCACCTTTGATTTATACTTACGTCTTTTTCAAGCAAAATTATTTTGTAATTTTAAAAGTAAACTTCAACTTGGATGTTGAATCAATAAATACAAAGATCTAATCACAAAAAATCATAAAAGTAAGCTTGATTTTTAAAAAAAATTAAATTTCATGATTTTTTTTACCATAACAAATATTATTTTTGATTAGTTTAAAACAATTTATGATCTTATATACATGCCAATCATAGTTGTATATGTTTTTGATGACATTATTTTATGCATTCTGATGTATTTTATTGAAATTCAATAATATTCAATATGTACTTGATAAGATATATTTGATAATACTCTAGCATTTGATTGACAATAATTTTTTCAATAGCATTTGATTGTTTTCAATGAATTTTGATAATGCTTGATGATATTGATGTAATTAAAGTTTTTCCAAAGAATTTCATCATCATACTGAAATTTTCACTTTAAGATGCCTTAATAACTTGATCTTTTTGGATGTTCAACGAAGTCGTAATGGTTTCAATGAATTTTCAAATATTTTTTTAACACCATCAAGTTATTTTTTTTTTTGCATTATTTTTATTTCCTTGAAATGCCAACATTTTATTTTTATATGACAAAGTGAATAAGATCATAAGAGCATGATGTCAAACTTCCACTTAGTAGGCATACTAACTGATCATTAATCTTTTTTTGATATATAGTTGCATAATTTGGATCGATTTTCTTAGAAAAATAGAGTTAATAAAATTTTTGTCGGTTTGTAATTGAAAGTTGTGTATCAATGTGCTATAATGTTAATTTCTCCTAATTTTATTGCGAAATGTTGACTATATCAGACTTTTTCTTGGAGAGACTTGTATTTTGATCAACTATCAAACTCTTATGTTTTGTTATCATTGAATGGATAAAGTTTCATTTCTCCCCCCCCTTGAAAGCTAATGGTAATATTTAGGATCATTTCTCCCCCCCCTAAAACTACCAAAAGGTAACATTCCTAATAGAAGTTAAATATATTATCAGAACAAATGCCAATGAAAATGGACCACATTTTGAGTGCATGATTAGGAATGTGCATGAGGAAATGATATATAATTGTTCTAATAATGAGATAATGCTATGTCTCGTCGATTGAATTGTTTTGGGAGAACCAAAACATTAATATTAAACTATTAGAATGCAGTCATACATGTAAAATAAGAATTATAAAAAAATGGTATCACATGAATTTCTTTAATTATTTATATATGAAAAAGTTCCGCCATCTATAAAAAAATAAAAATGAAATGCGTGAGGAAACTAGTGTGGTGAAAAAGGTCGAATAATTTTTGAGAATAAACAATATATGAACACTAAACTCCATCTCAAGCAATAGAAAAAATTAATTTCATCATAAAGAAGTTGAGTATGAATGTATAATATTTCATCTTTAGAGTTGAGAAATATTCCTGGCCATTGCAAGCAAAGAAATTAAACTAGTTATGACATATTCAAGGCATGAACATTTGTGTGTGATGACATATGCTCACTTGAAATATACTTCAGAGAGAATGGATAAAATTATGATGAATTGTGAGGCATATATAAATAAAACATAACAAGTAGTATTAATTGTCTACCTATTGATGTCATCAAGGATACATAATTATAAATTTTATACAACTTAGTCATATTGATATTCAATTAATATGATAGGGCTCGACCAAATTGTCCATAAAAGATTACTAGGCTAAAGACAATGAAGATACTATCTATCACAAAGAGAGAATTCATCCAATCAACAAAAAAAAATTGGGTAGAGAACTAGTGCAAGGTCATGTATCTCACGAGGTGACAACAACATCTTCATCCACACCAGATGTTTCAAGATCAAATCATACAAGATTGTTCATTAAGTATCTTTGCATTGTTTTTATGTCATAATAATATTCTACCCAAAATATTGAATGTGAGAATATGGTAATATCAATATATCTTGTATCTTATTTTATGATATAGCATGGGGATGTTATGTAAAAATATCAAAAACATCTTATTATAAGAATCATTAAATTCTTATTATATATGATGAAGATGGTCAGAAACAAATAATATGGTAGTTCGATTGACAAATAGGCAAGTCGCCTAATCCTAGGGATGCCAGTTCAATCCTCAGGGTTGCAAGATACACACACTAGGGTATCTTGTTCTATTCATATTATTGGGACATGGGTCTTACCTACTTTGACCATGGGCCCCAAGGCCCATATATGAGACGAGATTTAGAATGATATGGGTTTGTAGGGTGGGGTAGAAAGGGGATGGGATGACAAAAAATAGGATGGTCATAAAATCTAATATTTATTAAATTTTATTTTATAATGATGGTAACTATAATATTCTTAAATTTCATTTTTGTATGCAATATTTATCAAAATATCATCAAACTTAATTGAAACTAAAATTTTATAAATCTACTTTTCATTTAAATATTTCAATTGATTCTTATGTAAATGTATTGAATTGTTGTTAGGAATCATCAAAAATTAAATAATATAATTTAATGTGCAACGAGAGTAAAAAAAGTGTTAAGAAATGATTATCATTAAGTGTATACAATTAAATTATATGTAATGGTCAATATTTATATTATTGATTAGCAATCAAATTAGATAAAAACATTGAAAAACTATGAAATCGAATTGAATTATATTCATCATCAAGTCAAACAATGCTTTAATATTATCATTGTATAATAAATCACATGGTTGTCTCAAATGATCATACATTTTAACAAACATAAATTGATGAGAATCAAGAATAAAACTAGTGATTATTGATAATCATCATCAAATATATACAATCTTAAAATTATAATCAAACATTAATGAAAAAAAAAATACAAATAACATCACGCTACCTATATTCTTGAATAATATAATAAAATAGACATTAACTCTGATTAGTGAAACTTTTTTTTTTCTAAGTGTCACTATTGTATTTCTAATGCATGATATGGAAGCATTTCCAATGTAAGTGCTGAGAGTTTTCCAAATTTATATATAATGAAGAGCAACTCATGAAGAAATTATTTAATCAGAACTCTTTGATTTGTGTCAATTTATTGTGCACAGTATATTTTATTTAGGATTGACTTGTATTTCTAAAATTGCTACATGTGCTTTGGTGTCGCACATTTAATGATGAAGTCACAACTCAATTGAAGATGTAACATGTACTTTGGAGTAATGACCTAAATTATGAAATCGTGACTCAGTTGAATTTGTAACATATATTGGGTATGACAACCCTATTATGTGGTATCATGACAAGAATGAAGTTGTGACTTTGCTCTATATATGGGGTTGTGACATCATTGAGGTTGAAACTTATTTTATTTTGTTGTGGCTGGCTGACTTAAAGATTCATATCATGAACCTATTCTATAGTATTATGACACGAATGAAGATGTGACATAGAAATATAATATCACAACTTTAGTCTTAAGTTTATAGAGATTTTTTTTTTGTTTTACTATTTAAGTACTTGTAAATATAATATCAAAATGTGAAAATAGTTGTTGTTCAAAGATAAAGATTTTTTTATCCAGTTGGCTCTTGTGTGGTTTGTGATTTGTGGTTTGCTCGTGTGGTTGTGCTCTCCTCCTCCTCTCATACTCTCTCTCTCTCTCTCTCTCATGCGCACACACACACACATGCATTGTCTACTTAATTTATGAAAGTTCTATACCTCTTCCTGAATCCCTAGACACCATCATGATTCCTAGTTTGGAATTGCAAGATAGTTACGTGAGATATCCTCTGTATCCTTGTCCGTGAATTCCAATAGCTGGTATCTGTGGTAGATACATTGTCATGGATCTAACATTTCATCTATATCTTTCCAAATCCCATGCTGTAAGTCCAAGAAATATGACGTAGTCCAAAAATTATTTGTGCAAAGTAATTTTTTTTCTTTGTTATTGATTATTCTAAAAGGTTGTCAATTATTTAGCATGCCAAAATGGAAATAGTTTCTTTCATTGACCGATCTATTCGAGAATGGTGGTTGAAAATAGAAAATCTATGCTCATGTGAGATGGATGACATATGCTTACCCTATTCTACAAAAGAATACATTTCATTAAAAAAAGTATTGAAAAAATAACATGAATATTGAATGATTAAATAAATCAAAAATATTTTCTCTGTTATGCATCTTCGAGGTTAGGAAAAATGGCATGTTGGCTAACCCTTATCATCTATTTGATTTTCATTATTTAGTTTTTAAGAACCAACTAGTTACATACTTTCTTAGCTACAAGTATTTATTCATGGTTTGTGTATAAAGATTAGTAAAGGTAGAATGATTCCATTCTTATATTTCAACATAAGCTCATGATAATGGTTCATATGCCTGACAAATTTTAAGCATGGCCATGTATCCTCTGAGGTGCAATCTTCATTAGACCATGTTATTTTATTCATCATGTGAATAGTCACACCTAATGTTTTATTCATATCCTTATGCTCCATATGGATTACCTTATTCATAGTCAGAAACGATCCAGAGGCTGCCAGATTCAAGAAGGAGCAATGGCTGCAGATGAAGGGAAGGTGAAAATTGAGAAGTTCGACGGCACGGACTTCAGCTTTTGGAAAATGCAGATTGAAGATTATCTGTACCAGAAAAAGCTGTATCAACCTCTCTTAGGAAAGAAGCCAGATGATATGAAGGAAGATGACTGGAATCTTCTCGATAGACAAGCCCTCGGAGTTATTCGATTGACGTTGTCACGTAATGTTGCCTTTAACATAGTAAAGGAAAAGACCACGGCGGGTCTTATGGCGGCTCTCTCCAGTATGTATGAAAAGCCATTAGCTTCAAACAAAGTTCATTTAATGAGATGATTATTCAATTTGTGGATGACGGAAGGGGCATCAGTGGCTCAACATCTGAATGAACTCAACACAATCACAACCCAGCTGAGTTCTATGGAAATTGAGTTCGATGATGAAGTTCGAGCTTTGATTCTCTTGTCATCTCTACCAGACAGTTGGAATGCCACAGTTACAGCAGTCAGCAGTTCGTCAGGTAGCAGTAAATTGAAATTTAACGATGTTCGGGATCTGGTATTGAGTGAAGAAATTAGACGGAGAGAATCAGGTGAATCATCAACCTCTTCAGTATTACATACAGAGTCAAGAGGAAGAAATTCAACCAGAGGTAAAGGTTGGAGTAGCTCAAAGAGTAGGAGATCCAGATCCAGGAATCCTAGTAATTCTAATAGCTCAAAGAATATTGAGTGTTGGAATTGTGGGAAGACTGGGCACTACAAAAATCAGTGCAGGAGTACACCAAAGGACCAGGAGGTGAAGGCAGAAGCAAATGTTACTTCCACCTCAGAAGGAGATGACGCGTTGATTTGCTCTCTGGAATAAGGAAGATTCTTGGGTATTAGACTCAGGAGCATCGTTCCATGCTACTTCACAGAAGGAACTCTTTGAAAGGTATGTCCCTGGAAATCTTGGGAAAGTATACCTTGGTGATGATCAACCTTGTGCTATTATTGGTAAAGGTGTAATAAAGGTTAAGTTGAAAGGGTCAGTATGGGAACTGAAAGATGTCAGGCATATTCCCGACCTGAGAAAGAACTTAATCTCAGTTGGGCAGTTGGCCAATGAAGGCTACACCACAGTCTTCCAGGGTGATAATTGGAAGATTTCAAAAGGCGCAATGACGGTTGCTCGAGGCAAGAAGAGTGGTACTCTTTACATGACAGCAGATGCACGATGTTCGATTGCTGTTGCAGTAGGCACTGAAACTCCCAAATTATGGCATCAAAGATTAGGTCACATGAGTGAGAAGGGGATGAAGATTATGCAATCAAAAGGAAAACTCTCATGTCTACAATCAGTGGAGATAGACATGTGCGAAGATTGCATACTTGGAAAGCAGAAAAGGGTCAGCTTTCAGACAAGTGGCGGAACCCCGAAGAAAGCGAAGTTAGAGCTTGTTCACTCTGACGTTTGGGGGCCAACGACAATCTCATCCATTGGTGGGAAACACTACTTTGTGACTTTCATCGATGATCACTCTCGGAAGGTATGGGTTTACTTCCTAAAGCATAAGTCTGAAGTATTTGAGGCTTTCAAGAGATGGAAAGCTATGGTTGAAAATGAGACAGGTCTAAAAATCAAAAAGCTCAGAACCGACAATGCTGGTGAATATGAAGACACCAGACTTAAAGAAGCTGTGTTATGAGAACGGGATTAGAATGGAGAGAACTGTGCCCGGTACGCTTCAACACAATGGTGTAGCAGAGCGTATGAATCAGACGTTGACAGAAAGAGCCAGAAGCATTCGTATAGAGTCAGGTTTACCAAAGTAATTCTGGGCAGAAGCAGTCAACACAGCAGCTTACTTGATCAACCGAGGTCCATCGGTACCATTGGAGCATAGAATACCAGAGGAGGTATGGAGCGGAAAAGACATCAAACTCTCACACCTAAGAGTTTTCGGCTGTGTAGCTTATGTGCGTGTTAGTGATCAAGGCAAGAATAAACTAGATCCTAAATCAAAGATATGCACCTTCATTGGTTATGGAGTAGATGAGTTCGGTTACCATGTTTGGGATGATGAAAACAAGAAGGTGATCCGCAGCAGAGATGTCATTTTCAACGAAAAGGTGATGTACAAGGACAAACATAAAACTGACGTCGGTGACTTAAAGCAGAGTAAGCTGGTATTTGTAGAAGCAGATGACATCCCAGATGATACTCCAACAGAGCAATAATGACAAGTCCTCAGCAGAAGGAACAAAGCAGTGTGCAACAATCCGACACAGTACCTCCTACTCCAACTCCTATATTGAGAAAGTCCTCTCGACCTCACGTGCCTAACAGGAGATACATGAATTATATGTTGCTGACTGATGGAGAAGAACCTGAATGCTATGATGAGGCATGTCAGACCAAAGATGCTAGCAAGTGGGAGCTTGCCATGAAAGAGGAGATGAAGTCTCTAATCTCCAATCAAACATGGGAACTAACTAAGTTACCTGTAGGGAAGAAGGCACTTCACAACAAATGGGTGTATCGAGTAAAAGAAGAGCACGATGGTTCCAAGAGATACAAAGCTCGACTTGTTGTCAAAGGATTCCAGCAGAAGGAGGGAATTGACTTCACTGATATTTTTGCTCCAGTCGTGAAGCTCAATACAATCAGAATAGTATTGAGTATTGTTGCTAGTGGAGTTCTTCATCTTGAACAATTGGACGTGAAGACTGCATTCCTTCATGGAGACTTGGATGAGGAGATATACATGCAACAACCAGAAGGTTACTCAGAAACAGGGAAGGAGAACATGGTGTGCAGACTTAAGAAGAGCTTGTATGGCCTGAAACAAGCCTCAAGGCAGTGGTACAGGAAATTTGACAGTTTCATGCACAAGGAAGATTTCCAAAAGTGCAACGCCGATCACTGCTGTTACTTCAAGAGATATAGTTCCAGTTATATCATTTTACTACTGTATGTTGATGACATGCTGGTAGTAGGTTCAGATATGGATGATATCAGAAGGTTGAAGCAGCAATTGTCAAAGGAATTTGACATGAAAGATTTAGGCCCAGCAAAGAAGATTCTTGGAATGCAAATCACAAGAGATAAGCAGAAAGGACTCTTGCAGTTATCTCAAGCAGAGTACATCAATCGTATTTTGCAGAGATTCAACATGAGTGATGCCAAGCCAGTCAGTACACCCTTGGCCAGTCATTTTCATCTATCCAAGGATCAGTCTCCTGAAACGAAGGAAGAGAGAGAATTCATGGCTAAAGTTCATTATGCCTCAGCCATTGGAAGTTTGATGTATGCAATGGTTTGTACAAGACCAGACATTGGCTATGTAGTGGGAGTTGTAAGCAGATTTATGTCAAATCCAGGCAAAGCTCATTGGAAAGCAGTGAAATGGATCTTGAGGTATCTACGAGGCACCACAGAAAAATGTTTGTACTTTGGAGAAGGAGAGCTAAAAGTACAAGGATACGTAGATGCGGACTTTGGAGGTGAAGTTGATCACCGAAGAAGCACCACTGGTTATATATTCACCGTTGGAAGTACAACTGTTAGTTGGATGTCAAGATTGTAGAAAATTGTCACTCTATCCACTACAGAGGCTGAATATGTGGCAATGACTGAAGCTAGTAAAGAGATGATATGGCTTCAGGGTTTGTTAATAGAGTTGGGATTCAAGCAAGGCAAGAACGTTCTATATAGTGATAGTCAGAGCGCAATACACTTGGCAAAGAATTCAGCATTTCATTCTAGAACCAAGCATATTGGACTCCGTTATTACTTTATCAGATCTCTATTGGAGGATGAGGTGTTAAAGTTGGAGAAAATCCAAGGAAGCAAGAATCCAGCTGATATGTTAACAAAGACGGTGACTATTGACAAAATGAAGTTGTGCTCAACTTCAGTTGGCTTGCAAGAATAGCAAGGTAAGGAAGAGCTGCTGCATCGATCAAAGTGTGAAGACAGATTGAAATCAGTCTTCAAGTGGGAGATTGTCAAATATTGAGGCCTTTTTTGTCAAAAATGGAGGCTTCAATTGTCAAAGTTAGGTAGCCTAACTTTGACTTCATCCCTCTCATTTTTACTATAAATAGAGATGTTGTGTAGGAAGGAATTTTGTAATTCCACACATCTTCTAATTCATTGTGAAGAAGTGAGAAAGAGAGAAGAGGGTGAAGGAAGTGAGGTGAAGTGAGAGAGAAAATTGAGAGCAATTTTCTTTGAGTGTCGTAAACACTATATTTTTTTCTCCTTATAGTGAACGATCTGTAGCAGCCCGTGGTGTAGGCAAGTTTGTGCCGAACCACGTAAATCTTGTGTGTCTTGATTTGTTTAATTTTGTTCATTCTCATAAATCCGGCATATAAGAATTGTTGTTTTATTCTTAACACATATGCCTGACAAATTTTAAGCATGGCCATGTATCCTCTGAGGTGCAATCTTCATTAGACCATGTTATTTTATTAATCATGTGAATAGTCACACCTAATGTTTTATTCATATTCTTATGAATTATTTTAATATCATCCTTATGTTCCATATGGATTACCTTAGTATCCCCTTCATTTCTTCACCCTCAACATTCAAGGCAACAATTTCAACAATAGATTTGCAAATATGCACATATTTTCACAATAACACTGACAACCTCGACTAGCCATTGTGAAAGTTGATTTGCTTTTCTTATATGCCATTTTAATATATTTCTTCGATCATTTTATTCCTACACTAATCATTACTAAATTTATGTTTTTTATAATAAATAATATTATAATAGATGACTCTGGCTTTCTAAAATCTATTACAACCTTACTCAAATCTAAAAAAAAAAACAAAAAAAAAAAAAAAAACAAAACAATAACAAGTATTTTTTTTCACAAAATCATGACTTGCCATTTACTTTTATAGCACAATATCATATTTATAAGCACACTATATTTTGAATTTTTTTTTGGTTATTTTCTTGTTGATTTGACACCTCTGTGATAATTATTCATTAGGTGTGGTGTGTGTGTTTTTTTTTGAAACTCGTCATTTTCATCTTAATTATAAGATTTGGAATTTCATGAAAATTTTGAAAATTTATTTTCATTTCTTCAATAGAAAAAAAATAATCATATTAGTTGTATGTTTGAATTTTTAACCATTCGTAAACTATCAACAGAATGACATAAGCCCAACTCTTATAAATCAAATATCCTTTTTAGTTACATGTCATGAATGATCATTCTAATTTTATTGATTGCACTACAAAAAGGAAATGAGCAATTGTTGAAGTTCAAACTCACTATTAATGTGAACTCAACAAATGCCAAAATAAAAACTTGATTCTCAACAACAACAAAAACTGTATCCCACCAACATGTCGGATGAATGAATTATTTAGAATAATAATTAATGATCAGGCATAACTATTCATTAAAGACAAGAGGTCAGGAAACATTATTTAAAGAGACACTCATGTGCACATTACAATTGATTGAACTTCTCAAATATCTATTTAATCTTCTTTACAATCACATTAACTCATGTGCTCATCCATAGATAGTAGTTTTTAATATGAATAACAAGCTTTTGAATTTGTAGAAATATGGGAAAAATTACATACAATGGGATAGACATTCTAATAATCAAATAAACATCAAAATTTATCAAATATAATCAAGCATATCAAAACTTAATATAAAATATAAGTATATGATCTTACTTGAACATGATCAGTTCTATAGCTTGTACTGCATTGCCGTGTGAAAAAAAAAATATATAAAAGATTAGTAACAATAATGATGATAAATATCTTCATGTGACATCATAGGAGTCTTACTATAGCATCAATTTATTTTCAATGCGATCAAGCATATTAATTTATCATCCAACAAATTATTAATGAGTTTCATGGAATGAAAATCATCGAATATAAATTGATTCACTTTAAAATGCATAAAAAAAGTTTATTTATATGTTATTCATCAAACACAATCAATCTAAGTTATCAAATATATGTTAAGCAACACACATTGAGAATCATTAAAAAGTATCATCAAGAATGCTTCATAACTAACATATTCTAGTGACATTGGAACAATATTGCATAAACAAAGTTAACCTAATAATTTTTTTCTACTTTAAACTAAACCTTGCCCATTCAATTCATTAATTAATCATGTGTGAGACCATTAAAATTTTTATAGTTTCATTAAAATGCTAATTTGTATCAACTAGAAATGATAAACAAGATTATCTCATTAATTTAAAACAAATTTCTCATTAAAGTAATTTTTCATTTTTTCCTCTCTCATACAACACACGCACATAAAACTAATGAACTCATCAAAATTATAATGCCAATGAGTGATGTCATTAGTTTTTTTTTTTTTTTTTAATAATTGTGAGATTATTTAGTCCACTTCATATTGATTCTCCATAATGGGGATCTTACAAAGAGTAACTAACATATAAAATCAATATATTTTATCTAAAAAACATGACCAACACAACAAATCATAGAGGGACTAGGCAAATTTGCTACATGGGGCCAACATAAAGGCATAGCCAAGTTGGTTCAACTAGAGCTATTGACCAATTGCAAAAAAAAAAAAAAGATACCTTTAGGACTTGCGAATAAGTAGTGTGACTAAGAAACATACATTCATTTAACATAGATTCCATCAAGTTGTGGTCCATAAAAAACAATTGCATTTATGTTGAAGCAATATCTTAGGACATGGACAACACATCATGTATCATGTGACGCAACTCAAAGTTTCTAAATGGGGTTTATCTAAAAGAATTTTATAAAAAAATATTAACATAAAACCATTTGGTTTTGGGGCCACGACCAACACGAGCCCTTAGTTAGTTGCCTAAGATATACCCAGTACTTATTATATATATATATATATATAATATATATATATATATATATATATATATATATATATATAATATGAACCTTGGGGCCCTGGGGACACAGTAGATAAAGCCATCATCACATTAACATGGTGACTAAGTCAAAATCAGAGCAAACTTATGACACCCTAGAGAGTGTATCTATTATCCTTGTGAATCAAACTCGTGACCCCAGTATGTGTAGTATGTGCGCCTCTATGCTATGTCAATTGGAATATCATACTTTTGGTTAGGAATTTATTTATTATTCATCATTAGTCTAGCCAAAGTAGTGGGAAGATTACTAGATTTTCATATGATTCTCAATCTTTAAGTGTTTGGTTAGCTATGAAAAACTATGCCATGAGGAACATTCCTAAGGGGGGGAGTTTAAATATTATATGAATTAAGCATTAATTCATATATTTGATCTAATTTGATCCTGGTCGTCGTCTACACCTATCATTTCATGTGATGGCTACTTCTACAGATAGTCAAAACACGCGAATTTCTCTCTATTTTCTATTTTTAACTAGTAAGCGCAGCTTTTCTCTGCAAAACAAGCAGCACATTATATTATATTATATATTATATATATATATATATATATATCTCGAGCGGCAAATTATGCTTTCTCTGCAACATATACGCTTAGGTTCAATGCTCTTCTGATGCGACAGGAACCACTCTTTACGCCCACAAAGTGCATATAATTATTACTCAAAAGCTTTCTTGTGTCACTGGTTATTCCCTGATGAGACCTGCCGAACAAACTTTCCAGCAAACCCGATCGCGATATCTTCTTCATGGGTATGACACAAACCAAGTGCCATGATTATGCCACTGATGTTACCCACCCTTTAGTCAACAATACCTCTCAACAGCTTTCCTTACTTCATCACATGTCAAAACACATAACATATACACAATATACACGATCACGTAGATATCGATAAGCACACATAGTTCTAAAGGAAATGTCTTGCCTAAACCAAGAGCAAATGATGACAGCGTATGTGTATTACGCAAGGTCTGCTACTGGAATAAAGATGAAACGCATGGTTGAATTTGTTTGTTTCAAATGTAACATAAGTAATGGAAGAGTACTATATCTCCATTTCTAGGTGCATACAAATGATCTTGTCTCCATCCAACATTTATTCAGCAGAATAATTATTGGTTTGATTGGACAGATTAATCGCTAATTACCTCGGGATTGAAGCACATTGGATCGCCTGCATTAGCTCGTGAACGAATTATTTCTGGGATTAAGGTAGCTTCGAGGGTGGTGGAAGGGATATTAATGGAGGCAAGAGGCCTGGGATACGTTGCTTGCCAATCTCCGATGTTGCATGGCGATTGTGGATTAGACTGAAGCAAGCGAATTTGTCTTTTCAAGAACTTAACATAACGAATAGCTTCGTCTAGCATGGAAGCAGTATCCATCTTGGTTCCACCAGGCACGAGTCTCTGGAGAATCCTCATCTTTTCGCTTATTCTCTCTCGCCGATGCCGCGCCGCAACGCTTTGTGGATCATCGCTGATTCTCACGTTTCTTCTCTTTGGCTTTCGTACTGTGGCCGGATCTATGTCTACCGGCTGCATTGCTGCAATTTTGTACATCATCTCTTTCATTGCTCCCAGCTCTTCTTCTGGCTCTTCTTCTTCCTCGATTCCATTGTCGTTAACAAAGGAAGAGATGGGTATTTGGGTAGAAGAAGACGGTATGTTGTGCGCTTGCAAGGGATGGCCAGTCTGCCAAAATGGGCTAAAAGGACTCTGGTCATGGAGGATCACTTGATCATGCATGGGCATTCCAAGATTCCATGTATAGTTGGTGAATTTAGTTTGGTTCATATCCATGATAAGAATGGCGGGTTATGCGAAGGAATTTCTTCAAAAAAGAAAGAAAGGGTTTCTATACAACTCTAAATGACCTCTTCAAGTATGGGCCGTAGTCATATAAATGATAAGGTATTATGGGGTATTCTCTGTGCCAGTGCCTAAGTACTACACCCAAAGAAGGGTTAGGCAAGTGTTGAAAGAAAACATTTGTTTCTGTACCTTAGAGAACTGATAGAAGAAGAGAGAGACATATATCCTCAGAGAGAAGATACATAAATTATAGATAGATAGAACGAGGGATGGAGGACCTAGCTAATTTGGAAGTGGCCTTTACTTACTAAGTTGAAAGAACTAATTAATAATTCGTTTTCAATATCAAACTTAATCAAAACCTAACAAAATTTACTACCAAAGTATTTTAATTATATGATGTATGATGCTTGCTATTTATAAGTCAAATTGTCATACAAACACATACACATAAGTATAATCTTTGTATATATGTGTGTGTGTGCGTGCGTGCGTGCGTGCGTGTGTGTGTGAATGTATATTTTTCTTGAAACATTATGTGTGTGTGTGTGTGTGTGTGTACATATATGATTTATATATATTATATCTTGCACACACCTATATTTGAGGAACACTAAGAACAACCTAAATATGTACCTCGCCTAGTTCCACAACTATTCTACTAATACTTTACATGATTTTGTGAATATGCATGTATAAAGGGTAGTTTAGTCAATTTAATTTGAGGGCCCATATAATCCAGGTTAGCTTAGTGTAAGAATGGAGACCCCATTGGTCCAAATGAGAAAGGGTTAGAGTCCCTATTTATATATGGACACAACTCGCTCACACACACACACACACACACACACACACACACAAGGACATATATTATGTACTTATACATACTTTTCACTTGTATACAACATAACCCTTATGTGTACACACAACATTCCTTCTAAGAGGGGATGAGCTCTCATGTTTATGACCTCATCTATAATATGTGGCAGAATATTCTGGGTACACATTACACACACACATATGTAAGCAGGTATGTATGGTATATAACATACTATTCAAAAATGGTTTGAGAGATTTCTAATGTGAGACCACAGATTACAGGATCCATGTTTTTATATAATGATTATAGAAGTTGTACAGATAACTCTTTTTGTGTAATATATCTAGGTTTTATAGAGTTGTACCATCCAAATGGTCCAGTTTATACAAATTAGGGATATGGAAAGTTCATTAACTCTCACATTCTAAGAGACAGAAGTATTCAGATTTCATCGTGACTCCACTAAGAACTTGGGTAGTCAGTAAAAACTGAATATCTGAAGTATTAGTTAGTTTCGAGATGGAGATGCCCAGGATCATTTCCGAACACGTACGGCGTCACCTCCACGTTTCACGTTCCGACGGGATCAAACCCACCATGTGTATTTCATCTTTGCGCGCTGATAACAGAACTCAATTAGAGTTCATTCACATCGATTTCTTGCCCCTCTCTCTCTCTCTCTCTCTTGATTTGCCTCGCATGTATAAACTATCTTTAAATATGCTTGGTCAAAGACAAGAAACACCAGCTTTTAGTTTTTATCTACTGGGTCGGGTGCTAATATTAATATATATATATGTATATATATATATATATATATATATATATAAAGGATGAAGATCAGAAATAGAAAACGAAGTATAATGATCAACTTTGTTAGCGTATTTGTTTCGTGTTAAAGAATGGAAAATCAAGTACAATCAATGATCTTTCTCTTTGGTTAGCGGGTAGCGAGCAGCTGGTCAGGAAGATAGAGAGCAGGGCAATCCAATGGAGGAGAAGTGATGATCCCCTGCTAGTTAAAGAGAAAGGGGTCCCGGTTGCAAAAATAAGACAAGCCTACAAAATGGTCCAGTGTCCAGAAAAGGGTTTAGGGGCGATGCCCTAGTCTA
>JAREIK010013401.1:0-40315 GCA_029783825.1 Sapria himalayana
AATTGTCTATCTCTCTGTCTATCTATTTGTCTATATATGTGTCTTACGATCTATTTAACTATCTAACTATCTATATATCTATCATGTAATTTGTCTATCTATCAATTTATCTATCAATATGTATAACTATTTGTCTATCTATACTATCTATATTTTTCTATCAATATGTATAATAATCTATAAATCTATCTATATGTTGATATATTTATCAATCTATCAAACTATATAATCAATCTATAAATTGGTTTATTTGTTGTCTATATATCTATGTAATAATCTTCTCTATCTTTTTATCTATTTATCTGCTTATCTATCTATTTTTCAATCTGTCTGTATCTCTCAATTTGTCTATTTGTATATCTTTTTATCTACCTATTTGTCTACTTGTGTATTTTATCTTTTTATCAATTTGTCTATATATTTGTATATCTATCTATCTATTTATCTGGCTGTCTATCTGTCTATCAATCATTCTATTTATATGTCAATCTATCTATCTCTCTTTATTTGTGTATCTATTGTCTATGTATCTATCTATCTATCTATCTATATATCAATCCATCTAAGTATCTATCTATCTATATGTATTTATATGTCTATCTTTCTATCTATATTTCTTTAATTTGTTATCTATCTATTTATCTTTCTTTCTATATGTCTATCTATGTTATTTATTTGTCTATCTTTCAATCTATATATATATATATATATATCTATCTATATATCTTCATTTTATCTATTTGTCTATCTATTTGTCAATCTATCTCTCAATATATATGTATATCTATCTGTCTATCTATATGCCTATCTATCTGTCTTATTATTTTTCTTTCTATCTACTATATTTGTATCTATATGATTTGTTTATCTATCTATCTATATATCTATCTATTAATCTATCTATCATCTTTCTTTCTTTCTAACTATGTGTCTATCTATCAATCTATATATATATATCTATATTTTTATCAATTTGTCTATATGTATGTCTATTTGTATTTCTATTTGTCTAACAACCTATCTTTCTAACCATCTATCATATATGTCTATCTGTCTTTCTTTCTTTCTATCTATTTGTCTATCTATCTCTCTGTCTATCTAATTTCATATCTATCTGTATATCTATCCATCTAAAAATTTCTTTGTTTTTTAATATGTCTATTTTATATATATCTATTTGCTTATCTACCTTTATATCTATCTATCTATGTATCTATCTACCTATATATTTTTCTATATATTTGCATGTTTATCTATCTATCTATCTATATATCTATCTATCTATATATCTTTTTCTTTGACTATCTATCTATCTATCTGACTGTCTATCTATTTGTGTATCTATATATCTATCTATCTTTGTATTTATATGATCTATCTGTCTATCTAATTTTCTATCAATCAATCTATCTATCTATATATCTGTCTATCTATCTATCTATATGTCTAATAATCTATCTATCTATCTATCTATTTATCTTGTATCTATCTATCTATATCTTTTTGTCTATCTATCAATCTGTCTATCTATCTATCTATCTGTTTGTTTGTCTATCTATCTATCTATCTATATATTTCTATCTATCTATTTACATATATCTATCTATATGTCTATCTACCACTCTATCAATCTCTCTATTTTCTATCTATCTTTATATGTCTATCATTCAATCTATCAATCTATTTAATAGTTTGCTTATCTTTTAATCTATTAATCTATCTATCATTCTATCTATCAATATATCTTTGAATCAGTGTATCAATCTATCTATAAACATGTCTATAAATCTGTCTATCAACCTATCTAACATTCTATCTATCAATCTATCTATGAATTTTTCTATCAATCAATCAATCAATCTTTCTTTTATTTTATCTATCGTTATATCTATCTATCTATCTATCTAACTATCTTTATGACTATCTATCTGTTAGTCTATCAAACTATGTATCTTTCTATCTATTTGTCTATCTATATGTCTATAGATCTATCTATCCATCTGTTTATATGTATGTCTATGTGTCTCCATGTTTGTCTATCTATCTATCTGTCTATCTATATGTCTATCTATCTATTTATATCTCTGTCTATCTAAATGTTTATCAGTTTGTCTCTCTTTCAATCTATCTGTCTATCTATATGTCTATCTATCTATCTATATCTCTTTCATCTAAATGTTTATCTATCTATCTATCAATTTGTCTATCTTTCAATCTATCTGTCTATTTATCTAACAATCTGACTATTTATTTGTCTATATATATCTCTATCTCTGTCTATTTATATTTATATCTGGCTATTTATCATTTTGTCTTTCTATATATCTATTTGTCTATTTATTTATCTATTTATCTATTTATCTATATATCTATTATATGTTTATCTATATGTTTGTTTATCTGTCTAACTTTCTATCTATTTATCTATTTGTCTTTCTATCATTATATATGTCTATTTATTTGTTGGTATTTTTGTCTGTCTATCTCTCAATCTATCTCTTTATCTATTTGTCTCTCTATCTATCGATTTATCTATTTATTATTTATCTTATCTATATCTATCTATCTCTCTATCTGTTTAACTATTTTTCTATCTGTCTATCTATATTCTATCTATCTATTTTTTAAGGTTCGTTTATTTTATTATAACCCTCTCTTTTGGCTGAGGAATACCATTTTTACAAGCTAGGTTCTACCATTTTCCCTTTTACACCCATTAAGAAGAGAAATAAAACAAGCATCAAGGCAAAAAATAGCCTAAGTTAATTTTCGAAGATTATATCATATATTAGTTAATGCGTAATGTAGGATTTTGAATCCGGTTATGAGCTTCCCATCTTAAAAATTCAACTTGTGCCATTATTTTTTAAAAATCTTTTTAAGCTCTTCTCCCGCCTTACTCATATTGTTCCTCGCATGCGATTGCTCTCTTGGACCTGATCCCAAAATCCCGAGAGAAAACAAACCCCAACCACCATCCAAGACAGACATAAAATAGACTTCAAGGAAACACTGCTTGCTTGACACTTAACAGATAACACTACTTATCTATTTATCTCTCTATCTTTCTAATATCTGTGTGTGTGTGTGTGTGTGTGTGTCTAATTGCTTTTCTATATGTCTGTTTATCTATCTGTCTATCTATCTATTTATCTATCTATTTGTCTATGTATATATCTATCTCTCTAACTATTTATCTATCTATCTATCTCTCTATCTCTTTATCTATCCCAGGTAACTAAGAAAAATCCCTAGATAAATGGGCATTTTCCATCACTAAAATGGAATAACGATGGATTATAGATGGAACTTTTCTCAAGCTAAAGTTCGTCACTAAAAATTAATGACGAAAAAATTCCCTAGCTAAAAATTTTTAGTCAGTGAAAATTCCCTAGCTAAATTAATTTTTTTCCTTGCTAATTTTGATCCTAATTTAGAGCTTCACAATATTCCATCAAAAAATTAGTGAGGGAAATGTCTCATGCTAAATTAGTGAGGAAACAATGCCCTTATTATTTTCATTAAATTATGCTTACACTTTTATTTTTTTTTGCGAAAAAATTAATTGCAATTTTTAAATGTTTATAATAAAGTTAATAAAATATAAACTTTTATCCATATTTATAATTAACAAAAATTAAATCAGTTAATATATTATTCTTTGATACAATATGTTTCAGTGTTAGTGTATAATCATAACAAAATTTGATTATATCTCATCTTCATCAATGTATCTAATGATAGTGCATAAAGTATAATCTTTCTATGACTACTACAAGAAAAATCTCATTTAGCTAGGGACAATTCCCTAGCTAAATGGGTATTTCCATCGCTAAATAAGTATTAGCGATGGATTAAGGAGGGAACCATTCCTAATATAAAGTACTCATCGCCTAAATTAAGCTAGGAAAAGTGCCCCTAACAAATTAATTTAGCAATCGAAAACTCATAGCTAAAAATAATAATTCCCTGGCTCTAAATTTGCAAGCTAAATGAGAGTTTCCGTCGCTAAACAGAAATAACGATGGAGCTTTCCCTAACTAAAGTGCTCGTCACTAAATATTAGCTACGAAAATAGTCTCTGGCAAAATAAATTTATCGACAGAAAAAATCTCTTGCTAAAATAAAGATATCCCTAGCTAAATTAGCTAGGGAAAATTACCTAGCTAATTTAGCAAAGGATTTTTCCATTGCTATTTAAGCAAGTGAATTTCCCCTAGCTAATTTAGCAAAGAAATTTTCACTGGCTAAATTAGCTAGGGAAATTTTGCTAAATTAGATAGGGATGTTTCCCTGGCTATTTTAATTTCATAACTATTTTTAGAATTAAATTTTTTAAAAATTTTTTAGTTAAATAATTTAATATTTTTATATTAAATTCAATTTAAATAGAAACTATAAATGATAATTTATAAATAACAATTATTTAATAGCTAATTCTAAAAACAAAATTAAAACAAAAAAATAACAAAATTTTATTACATCTTATTCATCAATTTATCTACCGACAGTGCATAAAGTACAATCTATCCATGTATTAACGTTACTTTCTCTTCCTCTACTCCTCGGATCACTAACTTTCTATTGCAACAATGTTGTCCGAGTCACGGTGCGTCATGTCTAGTGAAAAATCCCTTCACTTATACAAGCTTTGCATGGAGAATAATGTTGTACTATATCTGTAAGAAATTTAAACTACTCAATCAAATCAAAATAATTAAATAAAACTATGTTTTTATTAATATAATACTACAGTATATATGTGCATATATACTATCATTTCACTCGTACATATATTATTGTAGTATATGATATATATAGTGCAATATTATGTGTACATATATACTGAGTACATATATACTCAATATATATGTACATAAAATACTACAATATTATATGTACGTATATATAGAGTATATACATATGTATATACCACATTTGGTGATGTTGCTGCTGTCGCTGCCATCTCTACTACCACTGCCACCGCTGCCCCACTCACTACTACCACCATTGCCACCACCGCCGCTGCTGATAATAAAAGTAGGGCGAGCGATGATGCTCGACTGATGAACTTGAGATTGAGCGAATTTTTGACAAGGAGGCGAGCTAGCCTTTCCCAAAATAGGACCTGATATTCTCCTGGATCCAGAATTACATGACACTACACGAGCATCATCATCATCATCATCATTCTAAGACCTAGTATAATTAGAACCAATCCTTGCAGAACCTAGAGCAAAAAAACTTATTTACTCATACGTTCGCTTGTACCATTTGATAATTGCATATCAATACAATTACTAAAATTTTTAAGACTAACCTCTATGTGTCTAGCTGGCCTGGATTAGAAATATCTTCAATTTCACAACTTTAGGAAAAGTTAACATCCAGGGCTTTATTACTCTACATCAGTGAGCAATGGGATGATGATGGACCAGATCTGCCTGAGCAATTATATATTCAAAGTGTGTCTATGTGTAAATGGGTGTTTACGTATGATAATATATACATGTCTACAAATAAATATATGTACCCACTTATGTATTTACTCGGTATATATGTACGTATATACTAAAATAGAAAAGTATGTATATATCGAGTATATACGTACATATACTATAGTATAAAGTACGTATATACCGAGTATATACATACGCATATACTAATAGTATATATGTATATACTTAGTATATATATGTATATACTTAGTATATACATACAATATATTCAATATATACGAAAATATATACTGAGTATATACGTACAAATTACTCAGTATATATAAACGTATATACTTGGGATATACGTATTATATACTCAGTATATACGTAGATATATACTAAGTATATACGTATCATATATATTCATCTACTCATCCTTATGTTCTTTAATTTCATATATTTCTTCATTCAAATGAGATATCTGCTCATCTTCTTTTTCATTTCGTTCTCCATAACTACAATAGATCATTTGTTTCCATTGCTTGTTGTTTGACCGCCTCATCCACATTGCTGAGACAGATGAAATAGAAGCTTGACTGCTACAACAAAATGTCACTCCCTTCGAGCCGATGATGTACACTCATTTACTTCTTAGACCTCTTATGGTCTCCAAATAAATAGGATCATAATCAATGGTTGAAGTTCCAAAGAACCCTCAACTTGTTGATGAGCAGCTGTCACACATTCCTCCATTAGTTCCTGAGATAAAATAAAGAAAAATACTATTTAGATATACATAAATAAATAAATATTTTGCATTCCAAACAACTTTCAAGATGTACTGTAGCATTATAAAATTTTATTAATATAACAGATTCTTAAAGCAATCATCTGAGACTTGTTGTCAACAAACTGACCATCCCACTTTCTTCACATGCATAATCCTGAAAATCCTCATAAAAATTGGGATCATGACCCAATTCTCCTGCCTAGAATATGAATTTATTAAGTCATTAAAAAACAATGATCAAAAAATTTAACAAATTAATAAAACCATGTAAAGATTTGAATTATTGGACTATAGGACAACCACTAAATATATAAATGTTTAAATTTTTAAAATTGTACTAAATCTCAAGCGTGCTCAATGCTCGACTTTTACCCTCCTATTTTTCGATAGATTCTTATACCTAGTCCTAGCTACTCCACTTCATCAATTTTTGCTAGTATATCTAATTTTTTCCTCACATCTGGCTTCCTCCCAATACTTAAGCTACTCAAGGCAGTCATCCTCAGATATAAAATCAGGCATTTCTTTCATATTCTTCAATTTATTGACAAAATTAGAATACTGTTGAGCAGCTTTGATCTCCTCATAATGACTTTAGTCCTTCCATTCAAATGTGAGTGCCCATGTGCACTGATTCTTTATATAGAAAAATCACAAAAGAATTTTTTTTAATAATAACATAATTATTTACTGCTTGATAATAGCCAACATAATAGTTAAGTAATTAAATAATTATTTTTCAATGCTTTTGTTTTGTTATTTTTACCTGAAAGTAATTAAAATATGACTCTTTTGTCGATTCAGAAACTTTCTTCTCAGGAGAATGCTTTAAAATCACCATTTTTTCAAAGACTTTGTAATTATATCGAACACTTGTGTGGTGGAATAAAACTATACAAATAATAAATAACATTGAAAACAAGTAAATCATAACAATATAAAAAACCGCTACAGTAACATCAAAAATTTTTTTTCAAGTCATATTTACATATTTCTATAACTCTGATCCACAATCTCAATTACTAACATTGCACTGACTGTAGAGGAAGGCACAATATTTGATGATGCCATTGGTTTTATAAATTGGGGAACTATCGGTGTAAAATATGGGGTAGAAGATAGGGATGGATCAAAAGTGTGTGCAGGAAGCATTATGGGTGGTGGGTTTAAATCTGATAAAGGTGATAGTAGAGGTCTCAATATTGGTGATGGTGATAGAAATGAAGATGGTGATTGTGATGTTGAAGTCTAGATATAGTGGTTTGAGATGGTACAAATTTGAAACATTATATAACATACTAGATGAATTTGGCTCATTTCTACGTCCACGTCCACCTCCACCACGTCTACTTCCTTTAGGCAACTTATCTCCTATACAAAATAAAACATAGAACAAATAATAGTGATATGATGAATAAGCATGTATTTAGAATAAAACACACCGATAGATTTCACAAAAATATAGAAAGCTTTTATAGTTTTAATATTATAATAAAATTATAACATTTAATTATCGGCTATCACTGTCATCCTCCAATAGATCTTCTGATATTTCCGTCGATTCCGATAGAAGTTTGAACTCATCTTCAGATAGAAATGGATACTTCTTCAATTTCTATTATGCCACCATGAGTCACATAAATTTTCTATATCTTCATCTACATGCACAGGCACTCAATTTTTAGCATGATAAAGATTTATAGATATCATGGTAAGTACTAGATAAAGGGAGCAAAAATGATAATGAGACAAGAAAGGACATCAAAAAATGAAAGACATTTAAAGATTGAAGGGGGAGAGGGAGAGAGAAAGAGAGAGAGAGAAGGTGGGGAGAGAGAGAGAGAGGCAGAGAAATGGAGAGATGGGGATAGAGATAGAGAAAGGGGAGAGGGAGAGAGAGAGAGAGAGAGTGGGGAGAGGGAGAGAGAGAGAGAGAGGGGAGAGGGAGAGAGAGGGAGAGAAGGGAGAGGGAGAGGGAGAGAGAGAGAGAGAGAGAGAGAGAGGGGAGAGGGGGAGGGATAGAGAGAGAGAGAGAGAGAGAGAGAGGAAAGGGGGGAGACAGGGGAGAGAAATGGCAAAAGGAAGAGAGGGAAAGAGGGAGAGAGTGAGAGAGAGGGGGGGAGAGAGAGAGAGAGAGAGAGAACAATGAAGAAATGAGAGTGAAAGAAAATAACAATAGAGAGAATGTTACATAGAAAAAAAAAGGAAGAGAGTGACACAAAAAGAATTAAAGAGAGAGAGAGAGACACACAAAGAATGTAGTGTTAGAATGAGGAATTACCATACAGAAAACAAAATTTTTTTCAGTATAAACCTAATTAAATATTACATCTTTTATCATACATAAGTTCATATATGAGCCAAAGAACCCAAGGGTTGGGATTAGGTAAAGTATGACTTTTATTTGTTTATACCATATATGAGCGTGACCAACGACATTCTTATGCTAGTGTGCTTACATATTATTGAATTATATTTTTGTCATTAATTTCAAGTTAGTACAGAAAATTGGTAGTATCCGATATATAATATGTGTTAGTATACATATAGTAAATGTAGTTATAAAAAGTTACATATAGTTAAACATATAGTTATATATAGATATGCATACAAGTAGTTTATAAGTAGATATACATAAAGGTATACATAGTTATAAACAATTATATAGATTTGCATATAGGTATACATATGTGTATACATAATTAAAAATAAAATTATATTTATTTATATAAAGTTTTTTAAAGTTATACAAATATTTATATATAGTTATATACAAGATAGTTAAACATTATTATGGTATGTTTTTATACATATAATTAAATAAATATAGTTACATGTGGGTTATATATATCAGTTACGCCGTTATAGTTAAAACACTTACATTTATACATGGTATTGTATAAATACCATTTGGTTTGTCATATAATTTCATATAGTTATACATATAGTTATGTATAGTATGGATATACTAAACTACATTTTTATAACTATATATAAAAATGTATATTAAATATATGTTGTTAATTATATATTTAAATATAGTTATGTATAATATTTTATGAGTTATACATATAGTAAGATAGAATTATTTATAGTTATATGTTATTATACATATAATAGTTATAGTTATAAAAATTATATATGGTTAAGCATTTAGTTATATATATTCATACGAGTAGTTATATTTAGTTATAAAAAAAAATAAACAAAGTTATAACAACAAATAGAGATTTAAATATACGTATACATATATGAATAAATAGTTAAAAATATAGTTTTATTTAATTTATATAAAGTGTTTATTTAGGTTTTACAATATTTAATATAGTTATACACTTGTAGTTAAACATAATGGTTGTATGTTGTTATACATGTAATTATAACATATAGTTAATGTGGTTTATACATAAGTTACACATATAGTTATACTTATATGTATACATGTAGGGTATACATTTTATTCATATAATTTTATATATTTATACATATAGTTAGGTATAGGTATATATAAAGTAAAATAATTTTTATTTACTAATATATACAAATGTATATTAATATAAGTTGTAAATTATATACTTAAATATAGTTATATATAAAGCTTTTATAGATAACATATATTAAGATACATTAATTTATAGTTATATGTTATTATACATATAGTATATATAGCTATAGTATTTTATATAGTTAAACATATATATAATATATTCATACAATAGTTATACATAAATATTAAAAAGTATAATTACATATATAGATTTATATAAATATATACATAGTAAACCTATATTTACATAAATATATAGATTTATATAATTAAATATAGTTATATATAATAATAAGAGTGTTATATAGTTTATAAAATATTTATATATAATTATGAACCCCAAATATTTATATATAGTATTACACATATAGTTTAAACATAACTTGTGTATGTTGTTATATATGTAATTATAATATAGTTACATGTGGTTATACTATATAGTCTACACATATGTTAGACTTTATATTTATACATGTAAGGTATCTATATGTCTTGTATTATAATTTATATATGTATACATATAGTTATTTATAGGTAGTATATATGGTAAAATATATTTTTATATACTAATAGATAAAACTCATATATTAAAGATAGTGTTAATTATATTTTTTAATATGATATAATAATAATATTTTAGAGTGTTATGCATATAGTCAAAGACAATTATTTATATTAATAGTTCTTATACCTTTGGGATTTAAATGGCAAAAAAACCAAGCAGACAAGAAACAAACAAATTCGGCTTATTAACAGATCTGAACAACGTAAATGCAGTCTTGTATTTCAGGCATGCAATATATAAATATAAATACAATTTGAATCCCCCTAGAAATAGATGATGTCATCTATATAAAGAACAAAACTCAAGCAAAATAGGCAAAGATTAGATCCACATCCAGATATGTCAACAAAGTTAGCCTCATCTTGCTAAAATTATTTATAACTTACTAGCAATGTAATTTGGAAAGCCAATCAAGATCCTCATAGAGGCCCTTGCCAGAGTAGAACAGGTGCTTTGAATGTGCCAATGCCATTGGAGAAGAGAGTGAAGTCCTAGCTTGTCAGAAGTTTCAGCTGCATTCATCGCATTGGAAAGATCTTGCTTATTGGCAAACCAGAAAAACTACATCTCGAAGCTTTTCCTCATTTAGCATCCTATGCAACTCATCTCTGGCTTCAACAACTTGATCTTTTTCATTGTTGTCCACTAAAAATATGAGACCTTGGGTATTTTGGAAGTAATCCCTCCAGAAAGTGTGAATCTTGTCTTGACCCCCAACATCCCACACAGTGAAATTGATGTTTTTGTATTCAAAAGTATCTACATTGAATACAATAATAGGAATTGTGGTAAAAATTTCACCAAGTTTTAACTATTACAGAAAGGTTGTCTTTCCACCAGCATCAAGACATAGCATCAAAATCCTCATCTCCTTGTTCGCAAACAGCCTGCTGAATAGCTTTGTGAACGTAAATCCCATTTCTTCCACTAAATCTCACATCCTTTTCCATATGGCAGTAAAGAGATCTAATGAGAGAAAGAAACATAATCAATAGACCTCAAGAGATGGTTACCAGAGAGGGAGGAGAACCTCTATATGTTATTATACCTATAGTATAAATAATTAAAAATAGAGTTATATATAGTTAAACAAATAATTATATATAAAAATATTCATACAAGTAGTAATAAGTAGTTATACATACTTACATACAAAGTTAAAAAAATAGATTTAATTATATGAATACATATATGTATACATAGATACAATATAGTTATATTTAATTATATCACTACAAAAAAAAAATGTTATATGCTAGGGCAATTCCCTAGATAAATAGGTATTTTCCGATGCTAAATGGGATAAAGCGATGGATTAATGAGGGAATGGTTCCCCTATCTAAAGTGTTAGTCGCTAAAATTAGCGAGGAAAATTGTCCCAAGCTAAAAATTTAGCGATGGATAAAAAAGATAAATTCTCTCCTCACTAAATAGCAAGCTAAATTAGATTTTCCGTCGCTAAGACAAAATAACGACGAAATATTTTCGAAGCTAAAGTGCTGGTCAATAAATTTTAGCGGTTAGAATAATCCCCTAGCTAAATAAAAGCTAACGATGGAAAAATCGTTGCTAAAATAAAGATTTTTTTTTTGCTAAATTAGCTTGGGAATTTTTTCCTAGCTATTTTAGCAGGGATTTTTCCCTTGCTAATTTAGCAAGAGATTTTTCACATTGCTATTTTAATTTCAATACTATTTTCAGATTTTAATTTTATAATAAATGAAACTATAAATCTTTATAATAAATATTTTAATAATTTAATATTTTTATATCAAATTGAATAAAAAATAAAACTATAAATAATTTATAAAAAATAAAAAAAAATCATTTAATAACTTATTCTAATTCAATATTTTACATAATTGAAATGAAAAAAAAATAAAATTTTATTACATCTTATTCATCAATGTATCAACCGATAGTGCATAAAGTATAATATATTCATTCATTGACGTTGCATTTTGTCACTTTGCTTCTCCGATCACCATTTTTCTAGTGCGACAAAGCTGTCTGAGTCACGGCACTTAATGTCTAGTGAAAAATCACATCACTTATACAAGCTTTGTATGAGGAATAAAAAGGTATCATATCTGTAAGAAATTTAACCCATTTAGTAAAATTAAAAAAAGTTATGTTTTGATTAAAAACTTATACAAGTTTGGGTATGGTGTCTATGAGATGGTACTGATTCTGCAATATGATGTAACATGCTAGATGAAATTGGTTCATTTCTATGTCCATGTCCAGCTCCTCCACTGCCATGTCGTTTAGGCACTATCTGTTGTACAAAATAAAACATAGAACAAACAATAGAGATATGATGAATAAACATGCATTTTAGAATAAAACACACCAATAGATTTCAACAAAATATAAAAAGTCTTTGACAGTTTAATATTATAATAAAATTATAACAATTTAATTATCGGCATCACTATCATCCTCCAATAGATCTTCTGATATTTCATCTGATTCCGATAGAAGTTCGAACTCATCTTCATATAGAAATTGATCATCTTTAATTTCTATTATTCCACCATTTGAGTCACATAAATTTTATGGATCTTCATCTACATTCACGGGCTCAATATTATTTATGTCATCTTCCTGAAATGTCAGTGGAATATCTAAGTCTGTACTTCTTTATTGTAATGTTGATATTTCACATTTGACCAAGTTTTGATTTTGCAAATCACCTACCAATCACTCTTATCACAAGATAAACTCGGATATGTATAATAATATACTTGAGCGGCTTGAACTGCCATAATAAATGCCTCATATCGATTATATCTATGTTTATGGTTAACATCCACTAGTTTTAATCCAAATAAATTTTTGTGCCCACATTTTGTGCAGGATAAAACCACTCGCACTTAAATAATACAATCCTATTATTTTCGAGTCCAGGATACTCCAACTTAATAACTTCTTTGAGTTGACCATAATAATCAATCTCATCTACATTATAACATGTGCCTTTAATGCATACACTATTATTCATTGTTATTTTAAAGGAACCATGCCTGATTGTCTGAAATTTTTATCCATTAACAAAATACCCATGATAGGTTGTCACATATCTAAATGGGCCTTTACTTAGATTCTGAATGAAAATATTTGAATCTCAATTTGAAGGATCAATTATCTGTGACATAAATATAAAAATTGATATTAACAAATAAAAGATACTAATAAATTAAATAATTCAAAAATTTAAAACTTAATAATTTTCACATAATGTTTGAACCAATTCGCAAATTAAGTTTCTAGCATATAATCGACATCATTGCTAGAAATTGCTAGTTACCTATATTTTAACAACTCAACATAAATATTGCACAATATAAAAAGAGAGAAAAATATATATCAATTTTTAATAATTCCTATTAAAGATAATATTAAACTATGATTGAACCTGCAATCATTTTGGGTATACATACTCAATATATGGTGCAACCTCTTCACAATTAAGTAAAACATAACTCTAGGTAGTTTTGTACTCTTCATCATCATACAACTTTTTATTGCTCTTCTAAATGGTCTTCCAGAGTGCTTGAAGATAGATAGTATGTTCATAAAATAATTTTCTACCATCACATGACATTCATCATTCCAAGGAACATTTCTATTCTCTGTATTGACATGAGCCTCAAAATAATAAGAACAAAATGATTATGCTTCTTCTACTAAATATGCTTTGCAAATTGAACCTTCAACTTTTGCCTTGAATCTAACATTCAATTTCAACTTACGAAGATACCTACAACCATATTGTTAGATTTCAATTATATTAAATTACAATATTACTTTATGTACAAGATAATAAAACACAGCAAATTATATGTATTTACCTTTCATAAGGATACATCCACCTATATTGCACTGACCTTGCAATCCTTGCTTCATATGCCAAATGGACCAGCAAATGCTCAATTGAGTCATAAAAACTTAGTGGGAATATGCGTTCAAGCTTACAAATAATAAGTGGAATGTCATTCTCCAGCCTCACCATGTTATCTATTTTGATTGTGGTTGCAGTTAGTTGTTTGAAAAAAAACTAAGTTCTGTAAGGACCTTCCAAACACTCAGGGGAAGTAATTCACGGAATACAATTGGTATTAATATCTGTATAGATACATGACAATCATGACTTTTCATTCCAAATAACTTAAGATTCTTCAATCCATGCATCTACCCATATTTGACACATATCCATCAGAGAATTTCAAATTTTTAACCCATTCACACAATATTTGTCTTGCCTTCTTATCAAGTGTGTAGCAAGCTTTAGGAAATATTTATGTTGCCTCATTCAGTTTTAATTCAGGACGGTGTGAGTAATCATTGAACTATTGTCTTGATTTTAAAGTGTCTTTTGTTTTTTTATTTACATTACGGACAGTATTGAAAACATTATCAAATGTACTTTTCTATATGCATTACATCTAAGTTATAATGAATTAAATTGGACTTCCAATAGGGCAAGTCCCAAAATAAACTACGTTTCCTCCAACCAATTATTTTGCCTATTGGTCCATTACTTCTAGTAGCATCATTTTCAGTTGCCTTCTTCAAACCCAATCTCTGAATCTCCATTATAATATCATCTCTTGAACGAACTATTGGTGCAACTGTCATCACAGTTTTATTTTTTTGAAATGCAGTTCTATATCTTCAAAATGGATGATTCTTATGTAAAAACATATGATGGTTATCAAACCATGATTGTTTACCACTAAATTTGAGGGTAAATGCATCAGAATTTGTCATGCAATATGGGCATGGGAATCATCCTATAGTACTCCAGCCAGACAACACTGATCATGTAGAAAAGTCACTTACCATCCACATAAGGGCTTCCCGCATAATGAAATTTTTCTTCTTTGAGATATCATATGTTCCACGCAAACATCACACAAATGATTTAACTCTACAATAAAATGCTGTAAGAAAACATCTAGCATGTCTTACGATTTTTTGGCTTTGGAACCAATATTGATAAAAACATATAATGCTCCTTCATACACAATAACTGAGGCAAGTTATAAGGTGTCACTATCAATTGACATGTTGAAGACTATTGACCAGATTGCCCAAATGGATGAAATCCATTAATTTAAAGACCCCAATCTCACATTTTGACTTTTAGTTGCAAAATCTTGATGTATATAATTAAAATGCTTCCAAGCAAGTGAATATGATGGATCACATTACCCCTTCTTAAACCTCATGCTCAGGATGCCACCTCATAATATTTGCTGTAGCATTTGATTTAATAGTCTCTGTAATCGAGGAATTAATAGAAAATAATATATCTTCTTAAATACAACCTTCAATTTTTGTCACGTATCTACAACATGATATGCCTTCTTAAATCGAGGATGATCAAAAAACTTATAGATAATTAAATCACTATCACCACCCCAATATAACATACATCCATTTAAATAATAATCAATTTTTTTGACTAGTAGACCCATTCCTCGTAGTAACTTATTAGTGTTGTAAAAGTTGTTAGTGATCAAATTATTATCCAGAACAATCTCATTTATCAGTTCTATCACCTGATCAAATAATTTCTCAGACATATGATTTTCTGACTTAATACTCATAAGTCGAGCCACAAGTAACAATTGTGAATGTGTTTTACAAGCAGGCCACAACTTTTTATCTGCAGCTTTAAAATTTTCATAAAATTTCCGAGCTTCAAGATTAGGTGATTCATCCATGTAATCCGTATTGAAGTCAGCACCAGCAGGTTTCGTGATCATTCAATGGTATGTGTTTAATGATTCTTCACCATAAGAAAACAATTCAGTGCCCTCATTTTTGTCAATGTTTAGAGCCTTTGTTTTTCCCCATGATAAATCCAAATAAAATAATTTGGCACAAAGCCATAATTTTCCAAATAGTATCTTATAGTGTTTGCATCATGAATAGGGATATTCTGACACTTACGATGATTACATGTGCACTTTATTTTTTCCATTCATCCATCTTGATTGACTACATGTATAATTGATGAAAGTTTTAAGCCCACTCAAAAATCTTTATTCAAAAATCCATTAATAAATCTTCTGTACATCCACTGATGATCTGAACTCATTTTGCCCTGTTTTATTTTCAAAAAATAATGCTCAATCATTATTTTGAATTAAACATTCTATTACTTCAAAATATACTAATAATTAAATAAAATTACTTACATATGAATATTTAAAAATTAAATATCATGAATATCAAGGCAATGCGTTTGTAGAATTTAGATGAATAGATAAAGCCATTTTTAGCACATTAAAGATTAATAGATATCACAGTAATACTAGATAATGGGATCAAAATACGATAATGCACAAGAAAGGAAAGCAAAAAAATGACATTTAACGTTTGATGGGGGAGAGGGAGAGGGGGAGAGAGAGAGAGAGAGAGAAGGTGGGGAAAGAGAGGGGAAGAGAAATGGGGAGACGGGTAAAGAGAGAGAGAGAGAGGAGAGTGAGAGAGGAGGAGGGAGTGAGAGGAGGAGAGAAATGGTGAAAGGGAAAGAGAGGGAGAGAGAAGAGAGGGAGAGAGAGAAAAAGGAAGAGAGATGGAGAGAAAGGGGGAGAAAGAGAGATAGAGAGAACAAGCAAGAAAAGAGAGCTAGAAAGAAAATAACAGAGATAGGGTGACAATTAATGAAAAAGAGGAATAGAGTGACAGAAAGAATTAGAGAGTGAGAGAGAGACACTTAGAGTAGTGTGTGTTAGAATGAAAAATTATATAAAGAAAATCAACAATTTCAACCTGTCTAAACTTATCAAATATTCCATCTTTTGTCCATCCATAAGTTCATATTGAAGCCGAGGGCCCAAGGGCTGAGCATTCAAAGTAAGGGTGCGGCCCCTTATTTGTATTATACCATAATATGAGCAGGAAATCACACGGACACTCTCATGCTTTAGGCTTACATAGGTGTTGGTATGTTATTATACACATAGAAATTATAAATATAAGGACATGTGATTATATCTTAGTTACACCCTATGGAGTTACACATATAGTTATACTTTATATTTATATGTAGCTATAATTTATTGTATTTATCTAAAGTATATATCTCTTACCTATAGTTATGTCTAGGTATGCGATATAGTCAATATATTTTTGCAATAATAATATGATACACATGGTATCTTAATCTACGTTGTCAATATTATATTTAATATACTATGTATCTAAAGCTTCTATAGTAATACATATAGTCAAAGAAATTTATTTGTTCTTACACCCTTGGAGCCAATGTGGCCAAAAAGACAAAAACAGAAAATAGAAAACAAACAAATTTCGGCTTACCACAAATCTGAACAAAGTAACTGCGGTCTTTTATTTCAGGCATGCAATATATAATATAATATTTGAATCCCCCTGGAAACAGATGATTTCATTGACATAACACAACAAAACTCAAGCAAAATAGGCAAAGATTAGATCCACATCCAGATATGTCAACAAAGTTTGCCTCATCCTGCTTAAATTGTTTATGATTTGCTGCCAATGTAATTGGAAAGCCAATCAAGACCCCCGTAGAGGCCCTCGCCAGAGGTAGAACAGGTGCTCTAAATGTGTCAATGCCATTGGAGAAGAGAGTGAAGTCCTAGCTTGTCAGAAGTTTCAGCTGCATTCAACCCATTGGAAAGATCTTACTTATTGGCAAACACCAGCAAAACTGCATCTCGAAGCTTTTCCTCATTTAGCATCCTATGCAACTCATCTCTAGCTTCGACTACTCAATCTCTGTCATTGCTATCCACCACAAATATGAGACCTTGGGTATTTTGGAAGTAATCCCTCCAGAACGGGCAAAACTTGTCTTGACCCACAACATCCCACACAGTGAAATTAATGTTTTTTATATTCAACAGTCTCTACATTAAAGACAATAGTAGGAATTGTGGTGATAATTTCACCAAACTTCAACTTATACAGAATGGTTGTCTTTCCACCAACATCAAGACCTAACATCAAAATTCTCATCTACTTGTTGGCAAACAGCCTGCTAAACAGCTTTGTGAACATAAATCTCATTTCTTCCACTAAATCTCAAATCCTTTGGCATATGGCAGTAAAGAGATCTGAAGAGAGAAAGAAATAGAATCAATGGTCCTCGAGAGATGGTCACAAGAGAGGGAGGTCAACCTCTATATGTTCTTATACCTATAGTATACATAATTAAAAAAAGAGTTATATAAAGGTAAACATATAATTATATATAGATATACTCATACCAGTAGTTATAAGTAGTTATATATAAATATATACAAAGATATAATTAAATATATAGATTTAATTATATGAATACATATATGTACATAGATACAAATATATTTATATTTAATTATATAGAGTGTTAATTAGTTATATAAATATTTATATATAGTTATACACATATAGTTATAAATATGTAAGTAGTTAAAGATATTGTTATATATAACATTTTTATAGTTATACATTAGTAAACTACAATTATATATAGTTATATATCATTATACATATGATATATTTTGTTAAAATATAGTTATATAGAATTCCTCATATAGTGATAAAATTTTATAAAGTTAAAAAAATAATTATATTTAGTATTAAATAGTTATAAAACTAGGTTACATAGTTGCAAATATAGTTAAATATAACTATGAAAAGTTTTATATAGTTATACAAATATTTATAAAAGTTATCATATACTATGATAACAACACACTCTGAGATTCCTAATTGAATTACACCACTATAGAGAAAGAACTTGTATAAACAATCGTTTCTTTTGGCAAGTTAATAACATATTTACTGGGAACCAGTCATAGTATATACTAAATATTCTATAATCAAAATATCATAGAAAATAAAGATATTAGGCCTAGATTGATTTGATAGATTTTATTATTACAATAGTTTGAACTAGAGATATTAGATAAGAAATGTACATATAATCAAAATTAAAAATAGCTTATCAAGACTGGAAAAGAAGATGAAGAGTTGTTGAAGAAGATATTAGATAGATTTTTTTATTTGAACAAATTATAGTATTGAATGAAAATGTAACTCTATGGTATGTAGTATTGAATGAACCTTATCATTACAAGTAGTATTCAAATCAAATTATGAGGCAAAGTGTTATAGTTACGAGATTAGTAGTATCTTCCAATAATGTCACTCTTTGCTCGTGCTCTCATGAATTTGTAGAAATGATAATAATAATGTGCTTAAGTATTTTTTTCTCAAAAATAATGTTGATATTTACATATATATGCATAAATATATATGTGCATATACACTGACCTACACACACACACACACTTATACATCCATATTCAGTACTATACATTATATATCACAATACACATTTTTGTACTTTGATATATATTCACACATGTATCGACATTTTCAAAGTAGAGTGTATATACTTGTATGCATGCATATACTACTTAATACCCACACTAACACACACATATACCAATATATGCAGTGTGTTTTAATGTTACAAATGAAACTATTATAAATATGTGTGTGTGTGTGTGTGTGAATGTATTTAAAATTTTATGATTTTGAAAATTTAATTAAAATAAAATATTATATATTGTTCACAATTTATAAAATATTTTAAAATTTTTTTTATATTTAAAATAATTTGTGTGTGTGTGTGCACATGGGTGTGTGTGTGTGTGAAGCATATTAATGCGTAAAATAAAATTATGAATTAAATATATGACCTTCTATTTTATTCAAATAGTTGTTTTTTTAATATTTATAGTAAAATTACTATCATTATATTTATATAAATTAATGAAAATGGCTTATTTGTAAATTATGTTAAAAATTAAAATATTGGTCATAAAAAGATAATATTGTTATTGTTTTTTTATAAAATTTTTTTATTAAAATATTAATGTCTATGATAAATTTCTACCTATTATATATTATTAATAATAAATATTTAGAAACTTTAAATTTCAAGCAATTATGATGTAGTGCATATAAATACATGCATTTAATCTTTGTAAAAAATCAAGTATTTCATTAATTATGTTCAAACAAACAGATTACCATATAAATACATGAGTAAATTTTTCTACAAGTTATTATTTTTTATTTTATTCAAAATATATATATGACCATATAAATATATGAATTTGTTTTTTTAAATAATGATTTTTAAATTTTTTTTTTAAAATTGAATACATGTCAATGTTTTTATTTGTAATTAATAGATACATTTTAAATATTGTTTATGTATAATAAATATAACATATTGCATATTATGAGGTGCAAATTTTATTTTGTAAATAAATTTTATTTTTAAAGTTTTATCTTGGTAAATTGAAACTACATCACATATATATCTTAGAAATTTTTATAATATTTAGTACACTAACATATTGTTATTTGTTTTGAAATTTACAACATGAATTTAAAAATAAACATTTTATTAAAAATCAATTTTAGTTAAATGATATTATGTGAAACAAAAATACATATCCTAAACATATTAAATCATAGTGATTAATACAAACATATAAAAATACATTTAAAGTTGAAAAAATTAAATTTAAGTTCCAAATATTTATGGAAAAATACTAAATATTTATACAATATCAAAAATATATATATATGAATGAGATGAATAATATGAGTGGATATTATGTTTGTGAGCATGTAGTTATACATGTTGTAGATGTAGTTATATTTAGTTTTTCATGTAATTATATATATTTAGTCATATGGCTATGTATAGGTATTTATGTAGATTAATACATATATATAGTAATATGTTGACATGCATATTGTTAAATACATTTATATAATTATATATAAATGTATAAATCTTTATACATTTAAGTTCATCAAATCATTAAGTGTATTTAAACATAACAATACATCAATATGCATGTGTGATATAATTTAAATTTATTATATAAATATATTTTACTATATCTATAACTATAATAATAGTATACATAAACATAAATATGTATAAATATAACAACATATATATATATGTATGAAATTTATTGACGATAGACACCTTGCTTTTATTGTTACATTTTGGAAAGTGACTTGTGCGAAGAAGTGGTTAGATGTAACAAAAAAAAAACAAGAGATCACTCTCTGTCATTATTTTTGACCAAACAGAGACTCTAGTTGGCAAAATAAGCTAAATATAGAAATGACATTGGATTAATCATATCTATGCTTGGAAAAATGCACCAAGTGCCTTGACATGGAGCTCACCTAGTGGCGCATCATCATCACCATATTCCACAGTCTCTTAACATCAACTTCTTCCAAGGTCTCAAATATTCAGCCATGAAATTTGACAAATTCTATGTCAAAGAGAATGAGAGAGGTAAAACTAATTTGATCTAACTAGTTTGATTAAAATTGAGTTTGATTTAAATATTTATTTCAGTTTGATTGAATAAATATATCATTTTATTAATTTTTTAATGTTTGATTTTATTTACTACTATATAATTCTTAAAGAAATCTGATTTCAATTTATATGGTACTATTTCTCATGAAATACTATGAAAAAATTATTTGAAATCTGAAGAAGATCGAGTCTATGAAATTCTATCCGAAATATATATACTAGAAAATTCTATATCAACCCCTTCTGAGGAAGAAGATATAGTCTATGAAGAAAGAAGAGCACATACTAGCACTTGAATTCATCTGAAATATGATATCTTAACAACTTAGTTTCAATATAAAAATGAGAAGAGCATAGTAAGGCTTACGAAGGCTCTTGCTATTATATATGAAAAACTAATTGAAGCTAAAAAAGTGCACATGATGAGGTGTTTTTTTCAATCTGTAGTTGACAGAAAGCACATCAGTGACCCAGCAACTCAATGAAGTCAACACAATCACAACCCAATTAAGTTTGTTTGGTATTGAAGTCAATGATGAAGTATGTGTATTGATACTTATGTGTTCTCTATCAAAAATTAACATATGACAATTATAGTTGTGCATAGTTCATCAAGAACTATTAAATTGAAATTTGATGATGTTCATGATTTAATTCTCAGCAAGGAGATTCATTAGAGATAGACAAGTGAAACATCAACCTCTTTAGAATTATATACAAAGTTAATTGAAAGAAATTCAACCAAGAGAAAACGTCAAAGTAAATCAAAAAATAAGAGGTCTAAATCTAGGAATCATTGTAATTATAATAGCTCAAAGACCATTAAGCTTCGAAATTATAGAGATACAAGACAATACAAAATCAATGTGAGTGTTAGTTATTTTATAGCACGGTAAAATGTATCACAAGTATATGAGTTTACCAAGTAATAAAGTTAACTCTATGAATCTTAATTATCATTTCATAGATATTGATTATTTGGATTAATTATCAAAGTTTCTTCATTATCTAAGCTTACAATAAGTAAATAGTTTCTAGTGTATACTCAAGTAAACAATTATATGGTTAGCTTACAATAAGTAAATAGTATCAAGTCCATGGGTATATAATAAATGAGTTAATGGCTATAGCAGTGATAAAATATGTGAGATGTACTCATCCATATAGGTAGAACTTCTCAAACCCATAAAAAAGTCATCGACATCAATTCATATAGGAAATAATGTATGTCAGATGAGCTGGATATCTTATATATTTTAATCTAGTATTAATCATATTGATAGTCAATGCTAGGGTATTTATAAGGGAGCCTATGCATCATTTAATTAAATATAATAATTAAAGTATTGTCAATATATACTTGTATTTAAATGTCTTGTAAATTAGTATCATTATACATAAAGCCTATTACATTTTTATTTGAACTAATTGAAACCTAGTCAATAAATGTTTGTATATATTAATTTGACATTAATAGATATTAATGTGAATATACTTTTAATTTATATATATTAAATACACTCTTACATTTTTATAAGAGTGTGTGTTTTTCCCTATACATAAAGCCATGTATAAAATAAAGTTTATAGATATTAATTTAATTATACTTATTGGGTAGGCACGACATTATGGAATAATAGATAATTTCATAAAGCAAATTTATTTGATGTGTATTTCATAATGATTACTTGCAAATTTCAAATATACATTATTAAAAGCCTATCATAAAGTCAGAATAACTTTATTTGTGTAATATATATATATATATATATATATATATATATATATATATATATATATATATAATGTTATATGTATAATACTAATTATATATTGAAATACACGACATGTATATCGAATGTATCATATATAAAATTATGATTGATATAAATATATATATATTAAATATATTTTGTTATATTAATATATAGATATGATTATGTAATCTATTTTTATAGTTATTGATATAATAAAATACATTTATATATTTATGTGTTATATACACACTGCCCAACACAAAACACCCATTTGTGTTATATAAGATTAAGTTTATATAAGCAGTCCATGTATAATTAAATTACCAGAATATGTATTAAAAAAAGTATAATTAAATTAAGTTTATATAAGCATACCTACTACCCAACACAACACAAATGCATTAGGTATGTATCACAATAAGTATAATTAAATTAATGCATATGATTAAAGAAGAAGAATGTTGAAAAAAAAAAATTAATAGAATCAATACGTAAACTCTTGCATTAAGATAATCGATGAAAAATTGGGTAGAAAACATACCTCAATCAATAAAAAATTATTGCTTAATCTTCTAATAAGTTTTGATGCATCGGTGATGAGATATAGATGGTGGACTACGAAGGATTTGTGCTTCACTTATTAGAGTTGTCTCTAGAATCTCAACAAGTGATTCTAGAGACAACTACCAAAATATTTATATTTTTAATTATAAAAACATTAAATAAAATATATAAATATATATATAATACAAAAATACTCATTTATTTTATTCACCATCAAAATGTTTTCAAGAAAATAAATGTGTGTAGCAAGGTACACATGAAAAATAAACACCTTACAATTTTTTATTATAATATTAATTAAATAATAAATATATAAATAATTTTAAAAAATATATGTTTAGCCTTATAAAAAAATATAAAGTATCTATAAAATTAACAAACTTCATATAATAAGACATACATGAAAAGATGATTTGTCTTCTAGCCACTCTCCTAAGAGTTATAAAATACTTTAATATTAAAAAATATATACAAATTTATATTTTATGGTTATAAATTTTTATGAATTCATATTAATTTTTATAAATATAATATGAAATAATTTTAAAGGCATAAAATATCATATTATTTGATATCATTAATAATTTTTAAAATTCAAAAAAAATTTAAAGTGAGAAGATAATTAAAAAAAAGTTGTATTTATTATTTTAATAAAGACTTAATATTAAAAGCTAATAGTAAAAATATTATTCAATTATTTAATTCTTATAAATTTTAGCAGGAGCAAACATCTATGTATTTATTTTTAAATGTTAATTTATTTTCTTTTAACTTTAATGAAAAATTTTATATTTTTATTATATTTCAATATTTTCAAATTTTGTATTAAATATTTTTTTAAAAGTTTTCTATAATCATAAAATTTTTTTATACTTATAATAATATTAATATTTGCTAGTTTATTTGTCAATTCAAATATTTTTGAATTTTTATTTATTTTATCATACAATGAATTATTTTACTTTTATATTAGTAGAAATTTTAATGTATGTTAATTTAATTTTTAAAATATCGAAAAAAATTATTATACTTTTTGAATTAATTATTTAATATTAATTTAATACAAAATTTTAAGTTTCTTAATTAAAAATTTTAGAAAATTTTTTTTTATACTTTTTTTAAAAATTATTATATCATAAAAATAGTTATTTTAGTCCTTAATAATATAATCTTTTTGTATTTTTATTTTTTTAAATTATTTATTTAGTATATCCCTTTTTTAAAATTTTACGGGGAGAATGTATCTTTCAAGTATCTCTCATCTATAGACCATTAACATATATTTAATAAATAAAAATAAATAATATATTAAAGCTAATAATAAATTAAGAAAATTAAATAATTAAATATTGGATAGAAAAATTCTATCGCTAAATCCGTCCATATGTTCGAGATTAAATAGCTAGGGAAGTTCTGACACTAAATTCGTCGCTTTATTCCCGATTTAATTTGCTCGGGAAGTTCCATCGCTAAATCTGTCGATATATTATGTATTTAATGAATTAGGGAAGTTTTTCACTAAAATCCGTTACTATATTCAGGATGTAATTGGCTTGGGATGTTTTATCTCTAAAAACCATTGCTATATTCAGCATGTAATTAGCTATGGAAATTCTATCACTAAATTCGTCACTATATTTTGTGATATAATTAGCTAGGGAAATTTCATCGCTAAAATCTATTACTATATTCTAGATGATATTAGGTAGGGATTTTTGTAGTTCAAATCTGTCACTATGATATGAATGTAATTATCTAGAGAAATTTCATCTCTTAATCCGTCACAAAATTCTTGATTTTATTAACTAGGGAAATTTCATCGTTAACTATGGCGCTAAATCCATTGCTATAATCAGGATTTTATTAGCAATGGAAATTCCGTCGCTAATCCATTACACAATTCCCTGCTTTTCTTGGTGAAATTTATGAAAATATTCTATCGCTAATCCATTACTAAATTCCCTGATTTTCTTGAGTGAAATTTATGTAAATATTTCATCGCTAAACCTTCGCTAATCCATTGCGAATTTTTATTTCAATAAAAAATCATAAATCCATTGCTGTTCCCTAGCTAATCACTCATAATTTAGCTAGGGATTGATCCGTAGCTAAAATTCCCTAGCTATAAAAATATGTTCATGTAGTAAAATAGATAGATAGATAGATAGACATATAGACATATAGAAAAGTACACATATAGATATATAGACATTTAGATGGATAAACTGATATATAAACAGATATACAGATAGATAGTTAGACAAAGGAACATATAGATTGATATATAGATAGATAGATTAACAAATAGATAGATATAGATAGATAGATTGATAGATAGATAGATAGACATGATGATAGATTAGATTGATTGATTGATTGATAGATAGGCAAGTAGATAGCTAGATAAATTGATAGATAGATAGATAGAATGATAGCCAAATTGATAGATATTAAATAGACAGATAAAGAGAAAGAAAGAGAGATTGATAGAATGAAAATTCGATAGATAGATAGATAGATAGACAGATAGACAGAAAGATAGATAAACAAATAGACAGATAAACAGATATATAGATAGACAGATATATAGATAGACTGTTATATAGCTAGACAAATAGATTGATATATAGATAATTATGTAGATAGGTAGACAAGTAGACAAGTAGACTGATAGAAAGGTAAATAGTGAAACAAATTGATATATTGATAGATAGATCGATAAACAAATAGGCAGTTAGTCATTTTTACAAAAAGACAAATATATAAATAGACATATAGATAGATGGACTGAAAGACATATAGACATATAGACAAATAGGCACATAGACAAATAGACAATAGGCAAATAAAAATATATATAGATAGATAAATACACCGAAAGATAGATATATAAATAAACATATAAATAGATTGATAAAGAGATATAGAGACAAATACCTAGTCAAATAGCTAGATATATTGATAAATGGACATATAAATAGTTAGACAAACATACTAATTGACCAAAGACAAATAGACAGATATACAGATTGAGAATTACACAGATAGACATATAGATAGATTGATAGATAGACTAATAGATTGATAGATAGATAGATAGAAATATAAATCATTTGATAGATAGATAGATATATAGATAAACAGATAGACAGAAAGAAAAATATACAAATAGATACATAGACAGATCGACAAATAGATAGATTGATAGATAGACAGACAGATAGATAGATTGTTTAATTGATAGACAGATAAATAGATAGAATGATAGACAGATAAATAAAGAGACAGATAGAGAGACTTATAGATAGATAGATAGACATATAGATAAATAGACAAAATAGAAAGATAGATAGATATCCTTATAAACAAATAGACAATTAGAAAGATAGACTAATAGATAGATAGAAATAAAGAAAGATAGATAATAAAATAGACAAACAAATAGATATATCGATAAATAGATAGATAGATAAATAGATAAATATACAAATAGATAGATTGATATATTGATAGACAGATAGACAGCTTGACAATTAGACATAAAGACATAAAGACATAAACATATATGCATATATTCTGGTAGACAGATAGAGTTATAAAAAATAGACTAAATGATTGATAAATAAATAAATTTTTATTCAGACAGACAGATAAATAGATAGATAGACAAATAAACAAACAAATAGATAGATAGATAGACAGACAGACAAAATGACATAATGATAAATAGAAAAATAAAAAGATAGATAAATATACATATAAACAGATAGGCGATTAGAAAGATAGACTGATAGATATTTAGAAATAAAAAAAGATAGCTAGATAAATATAAAAACAGATAGATATATCTATAGACAGACAGATAGATATATAGATAAATATACAGATATATATATATATATATCTATAGACAGACAGATAGATATATAGATAAATATACAGATAGATAGATAGATTGACGGATAGATAGTTAGACAGCTAGATAGATAGACATAAAGAAATAGAGACTTAGAGATATATAGACATATATTCTAATAGACAGATAGAGTGATAAAAATAGACTGAATGATTGATAAACAAATAAATTGATAGATAGACAGATAGAAATTATAGATAGATAAATAGATAGACAAATATATAAATAAATAGATAGATAGACAGATAGATAGACATGTAGAAAATAACCAAATAGAAATATAGATAGATATACATATAAATAGATAGACAATTAGAAAGATAGTCTGATAGATAAATAGATATAAATAAAGATAGATAAATAGATAGAGAGATAGTTAAATAGAAAGACGGAAAGATAGATAGACAGATAGAGAGATAAACAAAAAGATAGATAGACATATAGACAGATAGACATATAGATAGAAATATATATAGAGAGATAAATAGATAAGTAGATAGATAGATTGACAAAAAGAGAAATAGACAAATAGATAGATAAATATATAGATAGATAGACAGATAGACAATAGATAGATAGATACATAGATAGACAACTAGATAAATAGACATAAAGACATATAGACATATAGACATATATACTCATAGACATATAGAGTCATAGAAAATCACACTAATGACTGATAAACAAATAAACTAATAGACAGATAGACAGATAGATAGCTAGATAGATAGATATATAGATAGATATATATATACATAGATCGATAGATTGGCAAGTAGATAAATAGATTAATAAATAAATAAAAATATAGAATGATAGAATGATAGATAGATAAATAAACATATAGACAGATAGGCAAATAGAAAGATAAACAGATAAAATGACAAATAGATGTAAAGATAGATAAATAGATAGATAGACACACAGATAAATATGTATATAATATGTTTGATATATAAATAGATGGATAGTTTGACAATTAGGTAGATAGACAAATTGACATATAAAAATATAGACAAATTTTTAGAAAGATTGACATAGAAATAGGTAGATAGATAGACAGGCTGATAGATAAAGAGATAGATAGATAGATAGATAGATACATAGATAGCTATATAATTGATAAATTTGTAGGTATGTAGATAGATAGATAGATAGGAGGATAGATCAGTAGAAAGGTAGATAGATATATAGATAGATAGATAGATTGGTTGATTGATAAATAAATAGATAGATAGATAGATTAATAGATAATTAGATAGATAGATAAATAATTAGATATATAGATAGATCGATACAAAGATCTATAGTTAGATTGGTTGATTAATTGATTATAATATAGATATATAAAAAGTTATATAGATAGATAGATATAACAAATAAACAAAAATACATATAGATAGATAGATATATAGACAAAAAGATATATATATATATATATATATATATATATATATATATATAGTTAGGCAGATAAATAGACAGATAGACACATAGATAGATAGACAGGTTGATAGATAGACAAATAAATACATATACAAATATACTTATTGATAGTTGGACATATAGATAGATAGAAATATAGATGGATAGAAAGCTAGATAGAAAAATAGATTAAAGATACATAGATAAACATATAGACAAATTGACAGATGGATAGATTAATAGATAGACATATAGATTGATTGAAAAATTAATAGATAAATAGATATACATACATATAGATAGATATATAGATAGATTGGTTTATTGATACATAAATTGATATATATGCAAATAGAAATATATATATATATATATATATATATATATATATATATATAGGAAAATAGAAAGAATGAAAGATAGATATATAGACATATAGACATATAGATAGTTAGATAGATAACTAGATAAACAGATATATAGATAGAAAGATAGATATATAGACATATTTATAGATAAACATATAGATAGATAGATAGATAGATAGATATACAGATAGATAGATATATAGATTGATAAATAGATGAAGAGATAGATAAATAGTTAGATAGATAGATATTTAGACAGAAAGATAGTAAGATATATATATAGATATTTAGATAAAAAGATAAATATATAGATAGATAGATTGATAGGCAAGTAGATAAATTGATAAATAGATAGATAGACAGATAGAATGATAGAATGATCGACAGATAGATAGATATAAAAAAAATAAATAAATAGAATGATAGATAGATAGAAAGATTGACAGATATATAGAGAGCTAAATGGATAGAAGGATAGACATATAGCCAAATAGACAATTAGACAAATATATAAATAGATAAATAAATAAATAGATTAGTAGATAATAAGATAGATAGATGGATAGATAAAAAGATAAACAAATTGATAGATATATAGACAAAAAATAGACAGATAAATAATTAAATTATTAGAATGATAGATAGTTATATTGATAGATAGATAGAAAGATAGATAGATAGATAAATATATATAAAAATAAATAAATATATAGAAAGATAGATAGAAAAATAGAGATAAAGATATACAGATAAACAGATAGACAAATTGACAGATTGATTGATTGATTGATTGACATATAGATTGATTGAAAAATTGATAGATAAATAGATATACATACATATAGATAGATAAATAGATTGATTGATTGATTTAATGATACATAATTGATATATATATATATATATAAATAGATAAATAGGAAAATAAAAGAAAGATAGATCGATATATAGACATATAGACATATAGATAGATAGATGGATAGATAACTATATAGACAGATATATAGATAGAAAGATATATAGACATATTGATAGATAAACATACATATAGATAGATAGATTGATTGATTGATTTATTGATACATACATTGATATATATATATATAGACAAATATGCACATAGAAATAAAGATCTAGTATATATATAGATAAATAGGAAAAATAAAAAAAGATAGATAGATATATAGACATATAGATAGATTGATAGATAACTAGATAGACAGATATAGATAGAAAGATAGATATATAGACATATTGATAGATAAACATATAGATAGATACACAGTTATACAGATACATAGATTTTTAGATTGATAATAGATAGAGAGATAGATAGTTAGTTCGATAGATAGATATTTAGACAGAAAGATAGTTAGATATTTAGATATTTAGATATAAATATAAATATTTAGATAGATTGATCGATAGGCAAGTAGATAAATTGATAAAAAGATAGATAGAATGATTTAATGATTGAATGATAGAATGATAGAATGATAGACAGATAGATATAAAAAAATAGATAAATAGAATTATAGATAGATAGAAAGATTGACACATATATAGATAGCTAAATGGATAGAAGGATAGACATATAGCAAAATAGACAATTAGACAAATATATAAATAGATAAATAAATAAATAGATTAGTAGACAATAAGATAATAAGATAGATAGATAGATAGATAAAAAGATAAACAAATTGATATATATATATAGACAAAAAATAGGCAGATAATTAATTAAATTATTAGAATGATAGATAGTTATATAGATAGATAGATTGATTGATTGATTGATTGATTGATTGATTGATAAATATATATATAAATAAATAGATAGATAGATAGATAGATAAATAGATAGATAGATAAATAAAGAGTTAAATCAATAGATAAATATATAGATAGAAAGAAAGATAGATAGATAGATAGAAAGATTGGTTGATTCATTGATATATTGATAGATAGACAGACTAACAGATAGATAGATATTAAAGATAGAAAGATAGGAAGATAGACAATTGATACATAGATTAATAAATACATAGATAGAAAGACTAATAGACAGATAGACCAATAGATAGATAGAAAGATAGATATACAGATAAAAGTTAGAAAGATAGACACATTAAGATAATTATATATATATATATATATATATATATATATAGTATAACATAAAGACATATAACAGAATGACATATTGACAAATAGATTGTAGATAGATAGATAGATAGGCAGAGAGACATATATATAGACAGACAGACAGACAGATAGATAGATAGTTACATAGAGAAAAATATTTATAGACAAATAGAATCATAGAATGATATGATGACAGATAGATATATAAACATATATATAAATAGATAGATAGATAGATAGATAGACTGAAAGAAAGATATATAGATATACATATAAATAGATAGATATATTGACAAATAGTCAGAAACATAAATTAAAAAATAAAAAGAGACAAATTGATAGACTAATAAATAGATAGACAAGATATATAGACAAATAAATAGATACATAGATAGATATAAAAATAAATAGATATATAGACACATAGATAGATAGATAGACAGATAAACAAATAGATAGATAGACATATATACATATTGATAGATATACAGATAGAATAATAATCAAATAGTTTGATAGCTAATAGAATGATAGATAGATAGATAGAAATACTGATAGACAGATAGACATATAGATCAATTTACAGATAGATAATTAGTTAGTTAGATATATATACATATATTTTTAGATAGATTTACAAATATACAGATAGAAAGATAGATTGATAGATATATTGATATTTAGATACACACATAGACACCTTGAGAAATAGATAGAAAGATAGACTGATAGATAGATAGATAGACCTGATAGACATATAGATATAGGAATAGATAGACAAATTTTAAGATAGATAGATAGACGGATAGATAGTGAGGCTAATAGACATAAAGATAAATAGACATATAGATAGATAGATAGATTGATTGATAGATAGATATAAATACATATAAAAAAATATAGATAAAAAATAGATAGATAGCTAGACATATAGATAGATTGATGGAGAGATTGAGAGATAGACCTATTAAGAGATAATCAAATATACAGATTGACATATAAAAAGATTGAAAAATGGATGGATAGATAGATAGATAGGTTGATAGAAAGATCGATAGATAAATATTTAGAAAGATACACAGATAAACTCATAGATTTATTGATTGATAGACACAAAGGTTTATTGGAAAATAGATAGATAGATATACAGAGAGACATATAGATAGGTAGATAGATTGATTGATTACTTGATTGATTGATTGATAGATTGATAGATTGATAGATAGAAAGATAAATAAAAATATAGATAGTTAGTTAGATATAAAGATAGATAGAAGATAGATAGATAAATTGATAGATTGATAGATAGAATCATAGAATGATATAATGATAGAGATAGATAAATAAACTAATAGATACATAAATAGATAGAAAGATAGATTGATAGATAGACATATAGATATATAGACAGTAAAATAGAAAGATAGATAGACAAAGTTATAGAAAGATAGACAGACAGATAGATAGATAACGGATATACACATAGACTGATTGATAGATAAAAATATAGAGAGATAGACAGATGAATAGATAGTTAGGTATATAGATTGACTGTTGACTAGTAGATAGATAGACAGCTAGATAGAAAATAGACAAACAAATAGATAAATAGATAGATAGATAGATATCTAGATAGGCAAATAGATAGATAGATAGTCATATAGATAGGTAGATATATAAATATATATAATATATATATATATACACACAATAGATAGATAGATAATAAAATTGATAGATAGGCAGATAGGTAGATAGAAAAATATATAGATAGACAAATAGATGATAAACATATAGACAAATAGACAAATAGATAGATAAGCAAATTGATTAATATACACATAAATAGATAGATAGGACTAATAGGCTAATAGATAGATACCTGATAGAGATAGATAGATAAATAAATAAGATCCAGATATAGATAGTATAGATAGATAGATACATAGATAAATAGATAGACATATAGACATATAGACAATGGATAGATACACAGTTAGATAGATATACAAATAAATAGATAGATAAACAGATTGAAAGTTAGATAAATATATAGAGAGATTGACAATAGATAGAAAGATAGATAGATAATAGATATATAGACAAATAGAAAAAGAGATAGATATAAAGATTAACAAAGAGATCGTTAGATAGATAGATAGATTAATAAATAGATAGAAAAAAAAATGGTAGATAGATAGATATATAGTTTGATAGATATATAGATAAACTAATAGAACTAATAGTATAATAGATTGATAAAAAGATTGATAAATCTATGCACAGTTAGATATATAGATAGGTAGATAGATAAATAGATAGATAGTCAGATAGATAGTTACACATATAGAGACATAGACAGATACACATATAGACAAATAGATAGAAAGACAGATAAATATATTGACAAATAGGCATATAGATAAAAGATAGATCAACATATAGATAGTTAGATAGATAAATAGACAAATAGATAGTTAGATAAATAGATAAATAGATAGATAGACAGACAGATAGATAGATAAATAGATAAATAGATAGATAGATAGACAGACAGATAGATAGATAAATAGACTAATAGATAGATAGATAGATAGATTGATTAATATATAGATAGAAAGAGAATAATATATTGATATATAGATTGATAGAAATCTAGACTGATAGACAAATAAACATATATTCATAATGACTGATAGATAGATAGACTGATAGATGATCGACTGAATGACTCATAAACATTTAAACTAATTGACAAATAGATATATATATATATATATATATATATATATATATATATATGTATATAGATTGATAGATATGTATGCAAGTAGATAAATAGATAAACATATAGATAGACAAATAGAATGATAGACTGATGGACATATAGATATATAAACATATAGACATATAAACATCTAGAAAGATATAAAAATAGACAGATAAACAGCTAGCACTACAAGAAAATGTCTGTTTAGCTTGGGAAATTTAGCTATGGAAAAATTCTTAGTTAAATAGCAAGGCTTTAGTAATGGAATAGAAAGAAATTTTAAATTAATCATTGAATTACAAATTTGTGACGTATTTGGGACGAAAATTTTGATTTAAAATTGTCCCTAGCTAATATTGTTGTAGATTTTCACACAAAGAAAATTGTAAATTTCACAATGGATTTACCGAAGTATTCTCCTTATCTAAATCCATATTTAAATAATTATTTAAATTTTTTTATGATTTTATTTATTCGCAAACAATTGTTCCTTACATGTTAATTTTCTCAAACTATATGCATTTAGCTAGGGATTTTTCCCTAGCTATTTGGGCTAGGAATAATTTAGTTGCTAATGTTTAATGATTTAACTTTTTTTAATATATTATTTTTTTTAATATTTATTTAATTTTGTATATTGAATGTATATCATGGTCTATAGGTGAGCGATCATTGAAAGTCACATTCTCTTCATATATGCATTTAGCTAGGGATTTTTTCCCTAGCTATTTGGGCTAGGACTAATTTTAGTTGCTAATGTTTAATGATTTAACTTTTTTAATATATTATTTGTTTTAATATTTTATTTAATTTTGTATATTAAATGTATATCATGGTCTATAGATGAGCGATCCTAGAAAGTCACATTCTCTTCATATAATTTTAAAAATATGATATTATAAATAAATACTTTTAAAAATATATAATAAAAAAAAATTATATTAATAAGAACTAAAATAACATTTTTATGATTATCAAATTTTTAAAAAATTATACACAATTTTTCTAAAATTATTAATTATGAAATGTAAAAATTTTTATTTAAAATACATTAAATAATTAATTCTATAATTATAATAATTATTAAATATATTTTAAAAAATAAATGAACATACATTAAAATTTCTACTAATAAAAATCTAAAATAATTCTTTGTATGATTAAATATAAAATCATAACAAAATATATGAATTAACGTATAAACTAGTAAATATTAATATTATTTTATGTTAAAAAATAGTTTTATGATTATAAAAAACTTTTAAAAAAATAATTACAAAAAATTAGAAAATTTTGAATTATAAAAAAAATTTAAAATTTTTCATTAAATTTAAAAGAAAATAAATTAATATTTAAAGATAAATACATATATGTTTGCCCCTACTGAAATTTTTAAAAATTAAACATTGAGTAAATTTTATTATTGGCTTTTAATATTCCGTTCTTATCAAAATAATTATATAGCATTTTTTAATGATCTTCTCTTTTAAATAATTTTAGAATTTTATAAATTATAAATTTTATCAAATAATATGAAATTTTATGCCCTTAAAAATATTTCTTATTATCTTCATAAAAATTAATATGCATTCTTAAAAATTTATAACCATAAAATATATATATTTATGTATTTTTTAACATAAAGAGTATTTGTAATTCTTAGGAGAGTGGCTTGAAGACCAATCATCTTTTCATTTGTGCCTTGCTATATGAAGTTTACAAATTTTGAAGCCATTTATTTATTTATCTAGTTGGAAGGCCAAACATCTATTTTAGAAATTAGTTATATATTTATTATTTAATCAATTTAATAATTAAAAATTGTAAGGTGTTTGTTTTTTATGTGTGTCTTACTACACACACATTAAATAATTGAAATAATTTATTAAGTAAAAAAGGTGAGTCTATATGTTTTATATATATTTATTGTTTATTAAATGTTTTGCTAATTAAAAATTAAAACATTTACAAAATTTTAAAACTTAACAAACCATATCTTGTTGAAAGAGAAAACTCTAAGTCTCTAACTAGTGCCATCTGCCTCTCTTTCTCAACACGGATAAATCAAAATAAACCTAATAGTGGAGTAAGACTATTTACTTTAGCCGTGAGTTTCTTATCAATTTGAGGAGTGCCTTCTACTCTTTCTCTTCATCACTTATCATAATGCAGTAGTGTTGTTTTGATTCTAATATTTTTTTCCAATTTCATATTTTCCTAGTTTATGTATATTCTCCCATAAACCTGGCTTACTAGTTCTCAACACGGATGTGTTCATCTTTTTTCCATCTATATTGCCACACAGACAGGCTTGTGGCAGTGCGTATTTTCCAAGGATGTGTTAGTCACAAAGAGATGCTTAGTGTTTGTGGTGAGTAGTGTGTATATAACAACATATTTAATATTTACATAATAAATTTTGTAAATAAGATGATCCCAAGATTAATAACACATAAATATATATATGTGTATTTTACTATATGTATACCTATAAAATAGTATACATAACTATATATATATAACAACATATATTTAATATATATATATATATATAATATAAAATTATATATAAATGTATTTAACAAATGTATATCAAAATATAGCTATATATAAATATATATATCTACATTAATACCTATACATAACGATATATCTAAATATATATAATACATGAAAGGATATATTTAATTACATCTACAACATGCATAACTAAATTTATAACTATATGTATAACTATGTGTACATTTACACATGTAACTATAATTATAATTAAAACTTATAACAACATATATATAACTATATGTTTAAATATATGTATAACTATTTATAAATATTTGTATAACAATATAAAACTCTTTATAACTATTTAATTATATTTGTAACTATGTAAAACTATTTTTATAACTATAATTAACTATAATTAACTATAATTAACTTTATATAACTATTTTTAACTATATATAATTTATAACTATATGTATAATTATATATAACTATAGTTCTAAAAAAATATACTTTATATATAATAATATATAACTATATATAATTGTAATTTACTATATGTATAACTATAAAAACATTATATATACTATATCTTTAACTACATACATATTTAAACTATATGTATAATTAAATAATTATATATAAATCTATTTATACATAAATTACTTTGGTATAAGAACATATAACTATAAATAATTTCCTTTACTATATGTATAACACAAAAAAACTTTATACTTAACTATATTTAAATATAGAAACAATATATAATTAATATACATTTTTATATATAGTATATACAAATTTATTTAACTATATCTATACCTATTAATACTATATGTATAAATAAATACAATTATATGAAAAAATATATTTCCTACATGTTAAATATAAGTATAACTAGATGTGTAACTATATGTATAAATTACATGTAACTATATTTATAATTACATGTATACAACATACAACATTATGCTTAACTATATGTGTATAATTATTTATAAAATTTGTATAACTATAAAAACTCTATATAATTAAATATAACTATATTAGGCATAATTTGTTATCCTAACAAATTTTTAGTGCTCGTGGAGATTGAAATTTCAATCTCTAGGGAGGCACACATCTATCTCAAGAATTAGTGTATCGAGCTATTAGTTTTTGATGTGTAAATACACACACTCACACACATCCTCCCACATTATTGATGTTTATAATATATATAGTGTATATATATATATATTAGTTTTTTTATATAAATATTATATATATATATATATATGTTTTTTTGTGTGTAATATATAATTTATTGAACACATGTGGAATAATGTTAAAAAATTATTAATATCCAAGCTCATTAAATTTATGAAAAAAAAACTGAGACATGAATATTAACAAACATATCAAGCATCATTAAACTTCATTAAATTTTTATTTAAACCAATTATTCTTATTAAAAAATTTGTTACATTTTAAAATAATTTGTAATAAATTAATTAAATATAAATCATCATTATATATAAAAATACATTTGTACATCTTTAAAATGCATCAAAAGACTTAGATTTTGTTATTCTAATTGAATTTTGAGTATTATCAAACATTATTACTAAAATGAGAGTTGTTAAAATATTTTTATATGCTTAATTAAATATTATTGAATAGTATTGGACTACAACAACAATATTATTTTTATTTTTTTATTTATAGTCTTCAATTAAAATTAATAATATTGAACATTTTTATTCGACTGTCCACAAGACCATGCAACTGCTAAGGGTGTGTTTTGATTCTATTTGTTATTTCGAAATTCTTCTTCTATGCTAAATATCACCATATATGGATTTTTCATTGAAATTATATAGTAGATATTTGTGTTCGATAATATCATGTAATGTGAAGTTAATACCACAATTATATAAATGGTCGAAGATCCTCCTCATTAACATAAATTAATCTGGATGTTCATGGTAATCCATTACAAGTATCAAAAATTAATCACCAGTATATAAGTGATGGATATATCTAAAATTTTTGCTAAAATTAATATGTTTCATCCTTCATTTTGATGGGTATTAATTTGAGGTGTATGTAACTTTTCTTAAACAAACTATCTTTGATTGCAATTTTCCAGAAATAATATTAATGTTAATGTATGTAATTCTTTGTATCTCTAATTAGTCTATATTTGTAAGGCTCGGATATATAATGTGGCTTGCTTCACACCTATGTATTCTAGTTGAATACTTTGTATGATATGTTTTCTAATCCAAAATGTTTTTGTTCATGTTATATAATTCTTCTTATTCATTTTTTAAGAGTTCTTGGAATTGGATCTTCATTCCATTTATTTTTTCTTTCTTTTTATTTATATTCAAAAGATGAGTTGAATCATAGTAAAATTGTGCTATTTGATCTTCATTAAGAAGTGAGAAGCTTACTCCTTCAAACTTTAATTCCTTTCTTTTTTGCTTTCCTTTCTTGCCATTCACATAATTTGCTCATTTCTCTAGTAATAGCATGATATCTATTAATCTTTAACGGCTAAAAATGCTCTATTTTTCACGTAGATTCTACAAATGCATTGACTCGATATTCATGATATTTTATATTTTCATATTCTCTATAAGTGATTTTATTTAATTGTTAGTATATTTTCTTTTCATTGAATGTTTAATTCAGAGAATGATTGAGCATTTTTCTTTACAAATAAAAAGGGCAATGAGTCAGATCATCAATGCATGTACAAAGGTTTATGAAAGGAATTTTGAATGAATATTTTCTTGAGTGGGCTGAAACTTTCATTAACTTTGCATGTTAGTCAATCGAGATGGATGGATGGAAAAAAAAATTAGTGTCCATGTAATAACTACAAGTGTCAAAAATAGCTTTTCATGATGTAAACCACTATAAGATACAATGTGGCTAAATATGGCTTTGTACCAAATTATTTTATTTTAATTTATTATGGAAAAGTAAAATGGCTCTGAACATTGAATGAAATGAGGGTACTGAATCGTTGTTTGTGGTGAAGAAGCATCAAACACATGCCATAAATGGCATGGAAGCTGCTGTGCTGAATTCAATATGGATACATGGATGAACCACCAAA
>JAREIK010013402.1:0-7500 GCA_029783825.1 Sapria himalayana
TTTATCTTCTATCTATATGACTAGCTATCTTTCGGTCTATATATCTATATATTCTATTATCTATCTATCTACGTACTATCTATCTATTTGTATATCTGTCAATGTAACGATGTTTCAATATATCTATTTGTCTATCAAAAAGTCTAACTTTCTATCTATCTGTCTATTTTGTTTATCATCTAACTTTCTATATGTCTATCTGTCTATCTATCTAACTATTGATGTATTATGTTTCTATTTATTTAATTACTATTTATCATCTCGGTTTTTATAACTATTTATCTGTCAATCTTTCTATTAGTTTATCCTCTATCTATCTCTCTAACTATCTCTTTATCTCTCTGTCTATCTTCTATGTCTTAATCAATTTCTATACTATCTATCTATCTATCTATTATTTTTCTATCAGTCTATTTTTCTGTCTATAAATCTATCTATCTTCTATCCATCTATCAATCTTAATATCTATCTATGTATATGTTGTTATTACTCTCTCACTATTATATATATATATATAATATATATATTATCATAGTTAATATATAAATATATATATATCTCTCTCTCTCTCTATCTGTCTATATATCTATGTGTATGTCTATCATCTATCTATCTAGATGTTTATCTTTATAACTATTTGTGTGTGTGTGTGTGTGTGTATCTATCTTTCTATCTATCTATGTATCTATATGTCTATATATATATATCTTATCTATCTAGTTATCTATATATCTATTTTTTTTATCTATCTATATATCTATCTAATTATGTGTGTGTATATATATATATATATATATCTCTCTCTAATTATGTATGTATCTATCTATCTAATTATGCACCATCTAGTCACTATCTGTCTATCTATGAATCTATCTTTCTCTCTATCTATTAATTTCTCAATCTATCCTTTTATATTTCAATCTATTTATCTATCTATCTATTTATATGACTAGCTATCCATCGATCTATCTATCTATAAATGTTTATCACTCTATCTATCTATATATGTCTATTGATCTATCTATCTATCTATTTGTGTATCTATCTATCTGACTATGTTTCAATCTATCTTTTTGTCTATCAATCTATCTAACTATGAGTCTATCTGTCAATTTGTCTATTAGTATAAATTTCTATCTATCTATATGTCTATCTATTTAATTTCAATCTATCAATGTGTCTATTTATTTATTTGATTATTTGTCTATCTTTCATAACTATCTATCTATCTACTTTTATATCAGTGTGTCTATCTATCTATCTCTCAGTCTCCTTTGTCTACCTATCTATCTCTCAATCTATCTTTATAACTGTATATCTATCTTTCCAATGATCTATTTGTCTATATATCTAATTGTATATTAGTCTATTTGTCTATCTATCTTTCTATCAATCTATATGTCTGTCCATCTATTAATCTTAATATCTATCTATGTATCTTTCTATTAATTATCTATCTATCTATCTATATATCTTTCTATATATCTATCAATCTATCTAACTTCTATCTATCTATCTATCTCTTTCTGTGTATCTATCTTTGGGTCTCTCAATTAGTCTTTCTTTCTGTGTATCTATCTATCTTTCTTTCTTCTTTTTTTTACTGAAACCATTATTAATAACCCTCTCTTTTGGCGGAGGAATACCATTTACAACCTCCATCTACCCTTTGCCCTCTTATCACCCATCTTAAAACCTTAGCCTACAAGCTAAACATATTGGATTTTAAATATCTTTATCAAATATAAGCAATTTCTTCATTTTATAAACTAGATTTCAAACTAGACTAAGCTGGAGCTATGGCTTGCTTTGTTCTGCTTCTTTGACTGGCCACCTTGATTGGCCTCTATTTCGGCCCCATCTTTTCTTTTATTTTTTGTTATTGTCGGCCCCTTGTGTTTCTATGATCCACGTTTCCTATGCTACATCATCTGACCTTCCAGTCTTCCTCGTGTCCCGAACTCTGTTGTTCGCATCGTTCCCGTGTGTTCCGCGACCCATCCGTCCTTCTTTTTTCACGCTTCAGTGGTCAAGAATTCCATTCACTCTTGTTTCCTTTGCCGCGCCTTTTTTATTAGAAATGTTCTGTCATTTTCAGCTTTTCACGAGCTGCAGCAGAGCCTAAAATTTTTTCTGGATAACTCAAACTCAATAAACTATGAGTAAATTCCTTAAAAAAATAAACCAGACCCTATCAGATAAATCCATCATTAAACACCCCTCCGAACCAGGGTGATGTATGTGTTCTATGGATCCACTGCAAGTCTGCTGATCAACCACAGGGCCAGGTGAATCATCTGAGAATGTAACTTGTTTAGAAACATCGAACTCGGGAAGTAGCAAGCAAACCATAGACAAATCAACTTATAATTATGTGTTCTTTTCGAGAGCACTATATAATAATCTACAATTTCACAAAAAACAGAAGCAACCAAAAACACAAAAGGAAGCAACAAGGAACAGCAGCAAAATACAAAATTAACAAGGAACAGCAGCAAAAACACAAAAGGAACCTTGCCCTATTACCTTCGCTGCTAAATTAACACAAGCAAGATACAAAAAATAGCAAAATACAAAAAATTAACCATACAAAAGGAACAACAGCCACAAAAGGAACAACAACAGCAAAAACACCAGCAAAATACAAAAAAAACAGCAACTTAGCAGTTTAGCAGCAAAATTAACCATACAAAAAATAGCACATTCCAGAATTCCAGCAGCTACTGGATTTTCAGGTTGTTTATACAATTAACTTCGCTGCTAAGAAAAAAGAAGCTACAATAAATATGCTATCAACCATTATCTTACCTTGCCCTATTACCTTTGCCTCCATAATGTACATACCTGTTAACCTGCAGAGACAGAAATTCCCCTGCACAGAAGCTACCACAATACCATAACAGTTAATAGCTTATATTCTTATAATTCTCATATTCTATTTTTTCTGTTAATACTACCCTTCTTGAATCTTAAATAAGGGAAGGCCTTCCTGTCTAATTTCGCTATTCCTTTAGTTTTTCTGGCTTCGAAACCTCATCAAATTCATGTTCTCCTCTTATCGAACATAATCTTGCAAGGCTATCCGCCAAAGTATTGGCTTCTCTATATATATGTAAGATTGATGCATTAAGCAGTTTAATGAGGTTCAAAATAATTTCCATTTCTTCCTCATACCTCCAAAGAATTATTTTTCCATTTACTAATCTACCAAAAGCATGGAGTCTACTTGAATTTGTATTTTTTCTAAATCTAACTTTATACAGACATTTAATCCTATATTCAAAGCTTTTATCTCTGAGTGGAGAGCTGAGAATGCTTCTGTAGCCGATGTAAATGCTTTTATCACATACCCATTTGAATCCCTTATTACCCCCCCCCCCCCCCCCCTCCACCTGCTATACCAGTATCCCTATTAAAGCTACCATCCGTGTTTAGTGATATTTACCTTCCAGAGGCCTATTCCAAATTATACTTTTTACCCATCCCTGTTTCGTATTTTGTGATAGCGAGGCCCTAGAACATTCCAGCTACCTTATTAACAAGCACCATCAACCTTTATAGGGTTTATACTTGATATATTCCTGATTTCTTTAATAATATCTTTTATCATTTCATTTGAAATTCATTCTTATACCCTCAAATTTACTCTTATTACGAGCTTTCCATAGGCACCATATTACTATATGAGGTAGATTCTGAGTGAGCCAATTTTTGATATAACTGCTAGAGTTTATATTCTCCCAATTCTTAATTCTATCAATTATTCTATCCTCTTTTTTACTTATTTGTATCAGGTCTCTTAATTCCCTCCAGACTGCTGCAGCGATTCTCTCCCTTGAGAATAGATGATCCATTGATTCTTCTTCTGCATAGCAACATTCACATATGGAGGCCATTTAACACATTTTCTTTTCACATTAGTATCCACAGGCAGTGCATTTACCAGAACTTTCCATGCCAGTGAGCACATTTTCTGTGGAATACCTGCTTTCCAGGCCCATTTAAATAAAGATTGCACGGGTTTTTTTTCCTTCTTATCAATTCTTTTGCTGACTTTAACGTAAAATTACCTTCGTGGATTAAGGGTCCATTTCCATCCCAATTTTTTTCAGTAATGAATGGGCATCTACTATTTCCTTTTTGTTTTTCTAATGCTTTCCAGTTATTTGATTTCTGCTTAACGCGATTGTGTTCTTGTTTTAGATATTTTGCTCGCATATATTTTGCCCAGAGGGAATGATTTTCTTTTATCCTCCACCACCTTTTGCAGTCCCAGGCAGCCGCCATATCCTGTAAATTAATGATGCCTAACCCCCGCTTCCGCTTTTGGATAACAGATGTCTTTCCAATTTTTCCAGTGAATTTTCTGCTTTCCCATTTTTTTTACCCCATAAAAAATTTGCCATTTCCATTTCTAGTTTATTTGTGATTTTCTTAGGTGGGTGTATGACTGATATAATATGTACCAGTGTACTTTGAAGAACATGGGAGATTAATGTAATCCTCCACCAAATCCTAATAGATCTACTTTCCAACCAGCTATTTTCCTTCTCATTTTATCATGTAAAGGCATTAGATACTTTTCTTTCAGCCTTCCTTCGTATATCGGACAACCTAAATATACCAAAGCATCTTTTTTATGTTTAAAACCCATTATGTTTTTAATTTTTTTACCACTTTTCTAGAGGATTTTTTTGCTAACATAAATTGACTTTTATCCTTATCAAGGGCTTGACCTGTTTCCTTCTCAAATAATTGTAAAAGGTCCATCAGGTTCTTCAATGAACTTTTATTCGCATTTGTGAAAATAATAATATCATCTGCATAAGCTAAACAACTTATTCTCGGAGTATTTTTTTGGCTGTTTAAAGGGGATTATTTTTCCCTCTAACATTCTTTTATTTAAATTAACAATTAAAAATTCTAAGTACATGTCAAATAATAAGGGCGATAATGGGTCCCCCCTGTCTCAAGCTACGTCTTGGTTTGAATTCTTCACCTTTCATTCCATTTACAATGATTCTAACCCAAATGCTAGTTACACATCTATATATTAAATCAATACATGTTTCAGAGAAACCAAATTTTCTCATAAAGAAACATAGTGTATGTCATTCTACTCTATCAAATACCTTAGATAAATCTAGCTTAACTACTAATGTTACCTCCCCTCATTTTAAATGCTATTTCTTTCATCATTTCTGATGCTAATCTAATATTTTCAATCATTAATCTATTCTTAACAAATCCTGTTTGTTCCTGTGATATTATAAATGGTAAAATATTACTAAGTCTGTTTTGAATTATTTTTGCAAGGATCTTTTAAATTGCATTACATAAACTTATAGGCCTAAAATCCTCACATTTTTGAGGTGATTCTTTTTTGGGGATTAGCACTATGAAAGAGTTTGCCCATGCCTTAGGAATGTCCGCCCCTACAAAAAAACTTGCAATTGCATGAACAAGATCTTTTTGATAATGAGCCAGTTTAACTGAAAAAAATAATTATTCTAGTCATCTGGCCTTGCTGCACTATCTTTATCCAGATTAAACACTGCATTTTTAATCTCTTCTTCTTCTGGAATCTTCTCCATCATTTGATTTTGTTCTTTTGAGATGACTGTGTTGATCCCATCCATTAATGAGTTTCCTACCTGAGGAGCCTGTCTGCATAGATGACTTTTAAAAAATTCCTCAAAGAGGATTCCTATCTCCTTGTCATCTTCAACCCATGTTCCCTCAATAGTTTTTAGGCCCTTGATTTTATTTTTTTTGAGCCTTTATTTTGCACATGTTATGAAAAAATTTAGTGTTTCTATCTCCATCTTTCAACCATTTAATTTTTGAACACTGTTTCCAGTATACTTCCTCCATATGCAACTTAAGCCTCAAGTCCCCTTTAGCCTTATTTAGTTCCTGTCTCTTTACCTCTATGTTATTACTATCGTATTCTATTCCATATTTTTAGACATTTTTTTAATCTATGAAGCTTAACCATTAATACTTGCATCGGTTTCCCCATTGTTGGCTCCATCCAAGATTCAGTTACTAATTTTCAAAGCCAGCGTGCTTTTCCCACATATTCTGAAATTTAAAGTTACCTGATACTCGGTTAATCTTATAGATTGTAATGAGCAATGGGCAATGATCCGAACAGGTTCTATTTAGGTGTCTTAGCCCTATGACCCCATGCAAAGCTACCCATTTAGCATTACACAGTACTCTGTCCAGTCTAGCCCAAATTGTGATTCTTTTACTCCGGTTGTTACACCAAGTGTAACTTGAACCTTGAAATCTATTTCCATTAATTTCGAGTTTGAGATCGCCTCATTAAATTGTGTCATTGCTATTGGATCCGGGGTTTTACCTCCTTTCTTTTCTTGATTGCTCATGATTATATTAAAATCACCTCCTATAATCCAGGGTGCATTCCTAGATGCGATATTCTGCATTTCCTCCCACAGTGCTAACCTTGATTTTTTATTATTTTTAGCATATACAACCGATATTATTTCATCTGTTTCTTTATTTATTTTAAAATGTACTACATGATCTATATCTTTTAAAATTTCAATGTCCAAATAATTATGCCACATTATCCAGAGTTTACTATTTATATTAGCATATGCATTGTTAAACCCTAGTTTTTCGCTGTAGTTAATTAATTGATCCTTCTGGATCATAGGCTCCGCAATGACTACAAGAGAAATTCTATGAGTTTTAATTAATAGTTTTAACCTATTTATCGAGGGATTATTAGCAACCCCTCTTATGTTCTAATAAAGGCATCTATACATTAATTCCTAGCTTAGTTTGGGATCTAGTTGTATACTTAGTCTCATATTTTGTGTTTAAATATTTTTTCTTATTCTTTGGGATCTTAATTGCATTTGAGTTTACTTGTATTTTTTCATAATATTTATCCTTCCACCCAAGCTGCATTGCCATTATTTTTATAGCTTCCTTGGCTTGAGTTTTAGTGAGCTTTGTCCAATCTTCCTCATAAATATCCAAATCATCCTTCCCCTTTTCTATATAGAATGCATGCTCCTCTTCTTCTCTACCTATTGAAGGACAACTAAACACCTCTGCATCTTTCCTCTGGGAAATCCAAGAGGTCATCATCTATCCAGCTATAGTCCTCTAGTTTTTCTTTTAAAATTATTCTAGTTTTAATTTTCTTGTTCCTCTTCTTTCTACCCTTTACCTCCTCCCATTTTTCTCCCTCCCCCAGCTTGTCTCCTTCCTCCATGCTTCCGTCATGATATACTATATACTAGCCTCTCCCTCTCCTAATAACTTACTCTCTTTCTCTCTCATATACCCCCCTTCTTCTTCCATTAAACCTGCCTCAATTGCAGGGTTTTCTCCAGCCCCTCCCTCCTTCCTAATCCATCTTTCTACCTTTCTTTTTCTACCTTCTAACCCTTGCACATTTTCTGATTGTTCTATACCCATCTTACACACCCCCGATTCGTGCCCAAGTCTCTTACATTTTAT